>PVJH01027801.1:0-28155 GCA_004026705.1 Nesogale talazaci
CTCAATATTTGACTGCCGTGGGTTTGTTTCACGTGAGTTTCCACAAATCTATTTGCTTAAGGTCAAGAAAACTATACCAACCCGCGGAGCTAGGGACACCTAAAGGACAAATACTACTGAAGGCAAGGATCAAGCAACAGTTCCTATGGTTCTTCGTAGGCGCTAAACATTCCTCAAAGAAAGAAGACACTTTCAAAGGGCCTCCTTCCACTCAACCATTCAGTCTTCGAAGGCAGGACGGAGCTGCTGGTGGGATTTTAGTCCCCCACAGTGCACATTTGAGCGAGTCATTGTCTATTTCCAGAATATAGATCAAAAAGACCATCGGGTAGATGTTGACTTTGGAAAGACTTCTCCTACACACACATACAAAACAAAGAAGGCAACATTAAATAAAGCCCCTATGAAAATCTCCTTTTCACTAGCAACGATAGCTGGCTCTGAATTGTTTTCAATGGAACAAAAATAGTTCTGTCTTTCCAAGTTTCTACAATGCTTCCTACATCACCAAGTCCTCTCAAAAACAACAACATATTTTTGGATGGGAAATTGTCTCCTGTGTAATCTTTACCCTTTTTTTTCCCTTAACTTCTCCTGAGTTCTGTTTCGTGTGGGATATTGTCATTGGTTCGAATGAGATTTGGCGTAGAGGAGCGTTTGGTTCTTAATGCAGCTGCACCCGTCACCTATCTCCCTCAAACACCCCCACCCCCCAATCAGAATCTTTCTTAGTACAACGAGGTTCTGACAATTCTTCAGCGTGAGACCTAACTCCCGTGTCTGCTATGACAGTGGCATCCCTTAGAAGGGTGGAAATGTTTTCCAAGTCTCTCTCTTCTAGCCTGTTCTTGGTGTGAACTTGTGGCCTGGCCTTGAAAAGCCCACACATTCTCCTCTCCCAAGACAGTGAGACGTGTCTGGCCACAGAGCATTGGGGAGAGGGCCATGTGTGTCAAGTGAGCCCCTGGACCCCGCTCCCGTGTAGCCGAGCTAGAAGAGAAGCTTCCCATCCATGAGAACATGGTCCTCTCCGCTCTTTCCTGGGAGCCAAAGTAAGACGTTGACAAGAGCACACGGAACAATGGAACAACGCCGGAAGCCAGCCCGGAAGAAAGCGGGGAGAAAAGCCTTCTTCCCAGAAGACTCCCCACCCTTCCTCTCTTGGCATCTCAGGACAAGGAGCTGCTCATCTTTCAAGACACTGGGGCGGGGACGGGGGGGTGGGGGGAATGGGGGCCCACTAGGGCCCTCTAGTCTGGCACTGGTCTCCTGCAGCTGCCTGGGCTTCCAAACTCTGATGAGGGTGGAGCTGCAGGGTGGGAAGAGGTTCCGGCCCGCTTCAGCCTCCCAGCTGGGGAGACTGAGGACTGAGGCAAGGTGATCGAGTCACACTAAGAGTTTTGGAGCCCCCGCCCCCCCCCCTCAACACCCAAAGTTTGCCTAAGGCGACCGAACAAGAGACAAAATGAAGCCCCCACACCACTCCAGAATGAGGAGCCTGGCCCACCTGCCCCCATCCCATGAGCAGATTCCTCACCTGGTGAAGAGCAGTCAGCCCTCCTGGGCCCCTTCTCAGGGGCTCCCTGCAGCAGTCGGGGAGGGAGGGGGTGTTGTGATGTGTGGGGAGGGAGAGGGGGGTGAAGCTCCCAGGACTCAGTAGTCAGCAGTTCTAGGGTGCCAGACCCAGGTCCTGGTGCCTTGAGCAGATACGAAGCTATATTTTTAAAACAGGACAACTTCATAAGCAGCCCGCAGGCCCCAACTTGGCAGTCTGTTAGAATGGTAAACGTTTGTGGCCCACCCTGGGCTGACTGGATTCAAATCTGCCTGTTCTCACACACATTATGCTCTGAGCCTCTGCAGGAGGCCTAGAACATCCTTGTCTCCCTGAGCGTTGTCACCTGGGTCGACGAGGGCCAGGTGTCTCACCCCGCCCCGTCATGCGGAGTCCTTAGTAAAGCGTCTTCACGTGGCCTTCCCGAGCTTTCCTGCTGTCATCTCGCTGCCATCTGCCCCCCACCCCCATGCATCTGGACACTTCCCGGGTGTTTGGTGAAGGTGCGAGAGAGGTGTGTAGCAGAATCAGACTCCAGTTCCTGAAACACACCCATCCTTCCAGAAATAAAAGGTTCCCCAGGTCTGTGCTGGCCGTTCTAAAGAGGTCTGCTCCCTTCTCGCCTGACCCTGCCTCCTTCCTCAGGCAAGCCTGTCCTGGAAGCGCACAAATAAAACACTGGGCCATTTGCCGAAGTGCTGGCTGTTCAAACACTCGGCAGCCCCACGTGAGAAAGGCCAGGCAATCTGCTCCCTGAAGGCTGACAGACTGGGAACCCCCACCCCTCACCCCCAGGGCTGTGCTGCTGGGTCCCACAACAGGGCATTGTTATGAGTTCAAACCAGTGTGATGGTGCCTTACCAGAACAGCATCCCTCCCTCTCTAGAGCGATTCATTACGGAGTCTACCCCCAGATTAGGGGTCCTCAAACTTCTAAAACTGAGGGCCAGTTCACTGTCCCTCAGATTGTTGGAGGGCTGGACTATAGTTAAAAAAAAAACAAACAAACAAAGAATGAACAAATTCACTGCAGGCCCGGGATGAGTCGGCAGCTGAGCAGGACAGGCAGCGGCGGCAAACACACCCCGCACGCCAGATAAACGTCCTCTGTGGGCCACATGTGGCCATAGTTTGAGGACCCCTGCCCCAGGTGAACACGACTTTGAAAGGAGGGAGGAAAGTCCAACAAGAACAGGAGACAAAACTCTCTAGTCCATATATCCCAACCCAGCCCACCCCGGGGCTGGGGATGGGGAGGGGGACGAGCAGCAGAACCATGGGGAAGGGACACAGCAGACGGTGTGAGAGAGGAACAAATAAGAATATATCATTTATTAAGAGCTCACAGGGTGGGGAAGGGAACCCAAAGACTCTCCAATCCAAGACCTGTGGAAACAGAGAATGGGCATCCTCTCTGGGGACTGCATGGGAACCACTTGCAGAGTCTGAGATGCACCCGTTAGGACAAACTCACAGAGGCCGTGCCAGACTCGCAGGGGCACAGGGACCTGGTTCAGCAAACCCTGCGCTGAACAGGGGCCAGGGAAGAGGCAGTTTTCCTGGGACCTGAAGCTTTTTAACAGGGAGCCCTGGTGGCCTAGTGATTACACGTGGGGCTGCCGACCGCAAGTCAGCAGTTCGAAACCATCAGTCGCTCGTTGGGAGAGAGAGGACTTTGCACTGCCTTAAAGTGCGACCATCTCTCAAACCAACGGGGGCAGTGTGACCCTGTCCTGTAGGGTGACGCGTTAGACTCCACTCGGTGGGGGCAAGCGGAGAGTCCCACTTCGAAAAGAGGTCTCTTGATCTGGCTAAGACTCCCAAAGCACCCTCCTATGAAGGGCCCTGAGGGGACTCAAAGCTGAAGGATCATGGGGATTGCCCCCCTCTGCTGAGGACTCCTCCTTCACCCTGGTTGTGAGCAGGCCTGAGGATACAAGCATTCAGTATCATTCCCGACTACTTGCAAAACTCCAAGCAAGTGGTGAGTGCCCACTTCAGGGGGTCGATAGGAAGCCCAAGTCGTTTGGATTGCCCACAAACACACGGATCATTGTGACTCCCAGATCTCACCAGCCCGGTCAACTCCGGCTGTCCCGCTGAGGCCAGCATGGGCCATCCTCTAGAGCAGCGGTTCTCAACCTCTGGGTCTCGAGCCCTCGGGTGGTTGAAGGATCCTTTCACAGGGGTGGCCCAATTCATCCCAGTAGCAAAATGACACTGATGAAGTAGCAACAAAATTAATTTTAAGGTTGGGGTGGGGGCCGCTCACCACAACATGAGGAACCATATGAAAGGCTCACGGCATGAGGAAGCTTGAGAACTAATCTTTAGAGTCTTTTTTTCCCCCTTTAGAGCTTAAAACCCTGTTTCTGAGCCCCTCCGCCCAGCACTGGGAGTCTGGAAGCCTCACAGGATGCAAATCCCAGCCCTCCCGCCTCCAGAAGCTCGCTGGCTTCTGGAAAACCGGGGTCCCTGGGGTCTGCTTGAGAAAGGGGCGGGGGTCTCACTTCTCAACTCAGACCACACATAAAAGAGGAGTGTGCGCTCAGGCCTCCCTGCTTCTCATGGAAGGGTGAGTGCTGGGAGAGGGGGGGCTCCGCTGGACCCCACTATCCCTGCTCATTGCCCAGAGCTTCCTGTCTGTCCCTTGGCTCTGCCCTCTACTGAGGAGGCCAGGAGGGCACAAGCCCAGGCTCTCACGTGGCATGAAAGGAGTGGTGGTGGGCCCTTTGAGTCCAAGCTAGCCCTGAAGCAGGACCCTCACCAGCTCCCTACACAGAATATAGCCCACCCAACCTCCCAGGCCCATCCACGTTCAGGGAAAGTAGGACTTGAAGGGTATCAAGTCAAAAGCCAGTCCCTGCCTCACCACAAGCTCTCCTTGCTACTTTAACACCTAGAATTCCACTCTCAGGAGTTCCTTCCTCTGTGGGAAGTGGTCTGCTCCCTGGAATCTCCCACGAGGTGGTGGGCGGGTGTGGATACAAGTGAACCAAGGGAAGAGCCCCAAGTCAGGCCCCCCCCCATCTTCCACTTAAACTGAAAGGGGCCCAGAACCCTTGGTGACAAGTAAGGGGGAGAACCATTTTACAGGGAACTTGGGAGGGGTGCTGGGTGGAGAGGGACCTCACCCTGAGGAAAAGCAAAGCCCTGCTGAGTGTTGGTCACATGACTTCCTGTCACTCATCCTGTGGAGACAGCCCTTCCTATCCCTCTCACAGTGCTTCCCAGAGGGTTTCCAAGTGCCCACAGTTTCACTGCGAAAGATAGGCATTGTCTTTTCCTGGAGAATTTAATTTGCGTTTTCAATTTTTTTTAAAAAAAAGAAAAAAACAATAACCGCCCCCCAAAAGAACAACAAAACAACAACAACAACAACAACAAAATCCCACCAACAAAAAAAAAGAATTCATTTCAGGGGAAAAATCATTAGTTCAAACTAGTTACATTAAATTAGAGTAATTCAATAAAAGGATGCAAGCTCGCCAGCGAAACAAAGATTCAGCCCCATTGCTCTTCTCGGGGGCCCTTTGCGGTCTTTAATACAGACTCTGTTCCTCTCCTCCTCTGACCACAGTGCCTCCTGGGGGAAAGGCGTGGGGGGAGACCCGTGCCTCTGAAGAGAAAGGACCCATGAGACACACGGAATCCCAGGAAGGAGAGAGGGCTGACGCCCTTCCCATCCAGCTGCCCGCTCCTGGGGACCTCCAGGGTGTGCCAGATGAAAATCTGAGCCCCACAGGGGTTGGAGGGGGGTATGGATGGGGCGGCCAGGTTGGAAGCAGATTGCCTGGCATTTCTGCCCAGGTACATGTTGAGGGTGGGAGGGGGTGGATAAGCAGGAGGACTCATACCTCCCCGATTCTGGCTTGCATCTGAGTGAACTGTTACCACGTGGCCTGTTCAAGAACTCCACTGCCACTCTGCCATGCCACTCTCTGCTGGGCTCTTGAGGAACCTCTTACAATCAAGAGGTGAGCATCGCTGGGCCAGGGCCAACGAGTTGGATGCTTCCACGGCGCTGACAGGTGAGGGTAACAGAGAGCTCACCACAGGCCCTAAACGTCCCACAGAAACGTGGAGGGTCAATCCTTGAGTTCCCCCACCGGGTCCTTCCACCTCAGGTGGACCTGCTCTCCTCATCCACACACTGCAGCTGGGCTCTTTCTTCCCCATCTCTGACCTGATGCCCGATTTCAGGCATCTGTGCACGCCTCTCACAGACAAACACTCAGCAAGTATTCAGAGCTTGGCAAGGTTGGTGACCACAAGCAGACGTTGGGTTCTGGGAAGAAACTGTAGACGTTGCCTTGCAACTGCCCTCTGATTGTGAGTGTATGTGTGTGTGTGTGTGTGTGTGTGTGTGTGTGTGTGTGTGTGTAAAGAGAGAGAGAGAGAGAGAGAGATGCCCAGGATGTGCTTTGTCTACAGGAGAGCCGGGCATCTATTACCTGGAAGCTTCCCCACACTGGGCAGGTTCCTAAATCCTATACGGTTCTGGCATCCGGCTCATCTGCCAGAGTTACTGCAAAAAAGACCCCCATTTCTCTGCCCAACTCTCCATCTTCTTCAGAAGTGATCAATGAGAAGGTCAGAACTCACAGACCTTTCCAATAACACCACCAACGATTCTGAGGCTGCTAGCCAGACACGAAGATCCCATCCCCTCGGGCATTGGGGAAGTGGAAGTCGTCCCCTCAGAATCAAGCCCGGGTCCCTGCCTGTGCATCTGCAGAAGGGAGGCTCAGAGCTGGTTCCAGACGCCTTCAGGATGGAGGAGAGCAAGGTGATGCTGTCTTGGACCCACACATTTGTCTCCCTGCCCGCATGCGCATGAAAGCAACACATGCAAGGGTCTAAGTCTCTGTTGGCAGCATCATAGCAACAGGACAAACAAATCATGAGCTTCGAGGTTTGCACTGCGGCACCAGGGGAAAGCAGCACCCTGATAGATTGCCAGTTCGAACCCACCCAGCAGCCCCACAGGAGAAAGATCTGACAATCTGCCCCTGTAGAGTTCAAAGCCAAGACAACCCTGCAAGGCCTTACAGTTCTCTGTCATGTGGGTTGACTAGGAGTCAGAACACCACCACCAACAGCCCCTCCTCTCCTTCCTGTGGAGGCAGCTGCGAGCAGGTATTAATCAGCTGTCACAAACTCAGAGTCTCCTGATCCCGTTCAAATTCTGCACAGAACTCACTGTCATCCAGTGGACTCCAGATCACGGCAACTCTAGCACGGAGCAGAACTGTCCCTGTGGGTACCCCCGCGACCGTAGCTCTTTCTTGGAGGAGATAGCCTCGTCCTTCTTCCGAGAAGCAACTGCTAGTTTTGAACAGCCAACCTTGTGGCTAGCAGCCCAATGAGTAACCAACTACGCCACCAGGCGCGCAGATGCAGAAGGTTTTCTTCGCTGTGTGCGCAGCCAGATGGGGGAGGGGGGGCGGCTTTTGATTCTTCTCAGCTGTCTGCACATGCTGTCATTCTGGTCCTTTTCTCCCACACCCCCCACACCCTCCACCCCACCCCACCCCACCCCACCCCGCTCCCTTGGCTTTCCGTCAGCCTTGCTGAAGGCAAGCACGGCTGTCCCCCCTGCTATCCCAGCATTGCAAAGCTGCACCTTCCTGCCTGCCTGCCGCCTGGCAAGGCACCAGCGCTGCCAGTCCGAGGGCGGCCCACGTGAGCTGACTTCTTTTTCCTCCGGGTTGTGTGACTTTTAACTGACTCGGCACTTTGGTTCTCCAAGGTCAATCCTCTGCACCAGCTGGTCCTCCTGCGTGGGGTGCTCCCTCGGCCTGAGGGAGGAGCGGCACGCCACATCCACCTTCAGGTCTCCTTAGCCAGAGAGAGCGTGCTGCGGGCTTTCTCCGAAGGGTCTGTGGAGGGTGTGCCCGGGGAGCCCAGTTCTTTCCATTTTGTTTTCTTTTTGTTTGTTTGTTTTTTTTTTGGGGGGGGGGGCATCACTGCTCTCCGGTGGTGGGAGTAGGAGGCCCAGCCCCACTGCTGGAATTGAACCTCCGTCCCAGTGGGCCGCAGTCCCGCGCACAACCACTACGCCACCGGGGCTCAGCGCGAGCCCAGTTCTTTCTGACACATTTCACAGAACGGAGGTTCACTGGGCAGCGGCAGCCTCAGAACCCCCCAGCATGTTGGCGTCACAGGAAAACACAAACTCACTCATGGACATGGGGCCGATTCTGTCTCACAGTGGCCCTAAAGTGACCAGATTTTAACATTGGTAAAGCGGGCCACCATTAACTGGTGGGGGGAGGGGGGGGAGAGAGGTAGGGAGAGGGATAGAGGGGGTATATTCCCTTTCCGTTCTCCCTCCGTCCCCTAGCTTGCCGTGTATTCTTTCCAAAAAATCGGGACTTTTTTAAAACGTCAAGGGATGTGGGGAAAATTGTTTAAAATCAGGACTGCGCCGCCAAAAGCAGGCCCCCTCTGGTCACTTTACCCTCGAGAGCAGGGCAGGATGGCCCCGAGGGGTTTCTGAGGGCAGCATTTTTCAGGAGTAGAAAAAGTCATCTTTTTGCTCTGAGAGTGGCTGAGTTTGGGACCTTGGGGTTAGCAGCCCAATGTGTAAGTAACCACGATACCATCAGAGCTTCTCTGTAAGGGAACAAGCATCGGAAATTAACGGAAAGAGGCAAAGCACTTGGGGGGGGGGGGGGAACGAAACTAAAAATGTTTGTGCCAGAAGAGAGCAGTTACAGACACCTTAACGCTGAACCAAACTCACAGCGGACCTCGTAGCACAGGGGAGAACAGTCATCGTGGGTTTTGGAGACCAACTCTTTAAGGGAGTAGCTAGTCCTGTCAACCTCCCCTAGGTCATCAGCCCCACACTTACACACACACACACTTACACACACATGCACTTACACACACACACACTTGCACACATACACTTACACACACATGCACACTCACACACACATACACACGCACACACTTTCACACACTCGAGAAATGTAAGACCTACTTCTTCCTTTCTTTTTTCCTCCTGCTCTTACTCAATCTCTTACTAAATCAAACCTCCCTTGGTGACCTTGGAAAGACCATTTCTCTTTTGTCACCAAACAGGACACATAGCCTTGCAAGTCTTACAAAACTATGCAGAAATCTTTCCAGAAAAAATAAGCCGGAAAGGTGAACATAAAAGTGACCATGTGGGCCGCGGAGTGGGAGCAGGGGGATTTAAAAAACAGAAGGCAACAGGGAATCAAAAGTAGCCCAAATACGGCACGGAGAAAAGTCGTCCTCGCATGGGGAAAGCTTTCCACTGGAAGAAGTAACCGGTGACTGCAGACATCTCCACAGAAACCAGGAGGCAGAGTGGCCGAGGTTTGACGGGTAAGTGGGAGGTTGGTGCTTCTAATTCATGCAGCCACCCTGCCCGGGAAACGCCTGGCCAGGAATTGCCACCAAGACCACACCCAAGAGAACTCTGGGAGTGCTCTACCAGGAGGCGTCCCCTCGAGCCGGCCCTGGACTATGTGGCAGATCAACTTCCCAAGCAAACATGTCAGTCCCAGGGTTCCTACAACACGGTCCGGGGACAAGAAGCTGCCCACAGTTATTTTCATCATGCTTTCCAAGCCCACCTGCCTGGTCCATTTTGTTCTCAACCCAGAATCCCAGCTCTATCGAAAGCACACAATGCCATTCCCCTTGGCCCTTCCCGCAGAGGAATGATTTTGCAAAGAAAGTCCCCTGTGCTTCAGACAGCGCGGGAGAGTGGAAATTGTCTGAACGCTGTGATGGAAATCAACACCGAGCGGCCAGGGAGGGAGGGTCGGTACGAAGCAAGTATCCCAACAGGACTGATGTGGAATCCTGGTGAGAATGTACAGAGACACCCCACTCCTCAAAAAAAAAAAAGGTGCAGAGTGGTTTATGCACCTATGTACAAAAGGTGGGGGGGGGTTCATTTTGTAAATGATAAAAATAATTGCCTATTGATGCTTCAGTTTTTCCGGCGAGACGAGCAAGGTTATAGCAAGCGGAGGGCAGCAGGGGAGGAGGAAAGTTTTCTCCCAGGCCCCCTTTAACACTTGAGGTTTGTACGAAGCGAATGTTTCACCCTCTCGAAAATACATAGGACCGGAGGCAGGAAACAAAAGAGAACTATAAAAAGATAACCACTTTTAGGAAATAAATCTACAAGAGCTGGTGCAAATGCATGCTTGGGGGACAGGGGAGAGAGGAAGGATTCGTTTAGAGGACAGTGAAGATACTTTCATCTCCGGTCATTCGTTTGAAAAGAGAAAGGAGACTCGCTGCAGAACTTGAAGAATGTAACCTCATGGTCAGTGGAATCAACAGGGAGAAACAGACTGGTGAATTGTTACTTGTGTTCTTACATGAATATTCTTTTTTTTTTTTTTGTATGATCCTGGCAAAATAAAGTCTAGCCAAACATCTGTTTTATCTGAGTGTTTAGGGGACATGAGTGCAATCCTCAGAATGAAATTGCTTTTTAAAATAAAAGAAAAAAGCTTTCCTAGAGTCCCTGTGCATCCTACCAGGGGCCAGAGCCGGCCGGTGGGCCCCCTGACTGGTGAGCAAATTTTTATCAGTTCACTGGACCCGGCCGGTCAGTCAAGGAACCCGGCTGCCTGCTGGGACGCCAGAGCAGCAACAGCTGCGTAAACTGGCAGTGCCCCCGCCTGACCTATCTGGGAGCCAGGTCAGCCCAGTGCAGGCGGAATAAGAAAACAACCTTCCTCCCTCCGGTGGCAGAAGAGACAGACAGGCTGCTCGAGCGGCCAGGCCCCAGAGAGCCAGGCGACTTTCCCCCGGCACATCTCCACGGCACCCTGACCACACAGCCGTCCATCCCCAGCCCTTTGGGGCCAGACAGAGAGACGAGCAGAACAGAAAATCAGTCATGGGGATTCACCTAGGCATACTCACAGTAGTCCCCTCCTAAGAAGAATTGGTGGGGGTGGTTGTGCACCAGATAGAGAGGCATTCAAGAACAAGGGCCCCAGTTGCAGAAGGAAGGGAGGGAGAGAAAGTGACGTCCCTAACACCGAGGCAGTGGCAGAATTTCAAGAGTAAGAAACTAGGTGTGAGACCGACCATCGGTGAGTAACTGGTGCATCAGACAGACATAGCACGCTCACATGCCCCCAAACGCATTCATTTGGAGAGGTCGGGACAGCTTTCAGGACAGAGGTCGGCAAGAGAGAAAAGCCACCCTTTCTAGAGCTGGGAGCAGGGGTGGCATGAAGAAAAGTTTTTCTCCACCTCATGAATCTTCCCAGAATTTGTCTCATTTCAAAAATCAATATGCTCATTCCCCTATCAACGCCGTGATTTTCCTACTTGATAAAAGTACATTGGGAGTGTGTGTGTGTGTGTGTGTGTGTGTGTGTGTGTTTTCATTGTTGCTTCTAAGCCCTCGAGTTAAGCTGTTTTGTATCCTTGGGCAAAGCCCATCTGCTAGCTTGTAGCTGGTCATTTTCTACACTTTTCCCTTTCTCTCTCTCTCTCTCTCTCTGTCTGTCTGTCTTTCTTCTAAGAGTGGGTGTCTTGGCATGGAAAGTGTTATCTGGGCATAGCAGACATGCTCTATTTTAACCCCAGGAAGCTGAAGGAATGGATGCACCCCCACCGCACCCCCGTTTCACTGAGGGCAAGAGTGAAGTACAGAGCATCTCCCTGGGAAAGCACTTGGTCTCTCATCACTGGTGCAGGCACTCTGATCCCGGGTGCCACGTGCTGACAAAGCAAAAACATGCAAAGGGGGCTCAGGTGTTTTCAAATACTAAGACTAGACATGCCCCGGTGCCTGGGTGGCTCTCCTTCAGGACACTGGCCACGAGAGGCTAGATCGAGAGGAAGCCTGCAGCTTTCTTAGCAGGAATACAGTTAGACCAAGTGGTAAGGTTTGGGGGTTGGGGCTTTGGGTCTTACTAAGTTTAAATAAGTAGGACATTTAAAATACACACACATATAGGAGACCCATCAAAAACTTTGTGAGAAAATGGAATTAAAAAGTAACAGAATTTTACCACGAGCATTTTGAAACCCCTTGTGTATACACACGCGCGCGCACACACACACACACACACACACACACACACACTTCGGCCAAGGTTTTCTTAACCAGCATTATATATTTGTGTATATAGACTTTAAAGTAGATATTTACTAAGGAGTCCAATCTGATTCATAGTGACCCTATGGGGTGGAGCAGAATTGCCCAATTGGGTTTCCAAACCTGTAATCATTATGGAAGTTGTCAGCCAAATCTTTCTCCCATTGAACACTTGTGGGTTCAAACTACAGACCTTTTGGCTACCAGCCGAGCACTTAACCTCCATGCCAATGGGGCTCCTTTTGTTTATAGATAGGCCTTATACGTCTATAATCATTTCAAAATATTTTTAAAGTTACACCCTCGAAAAGAAACAAAGAGGATATTAACAGCCCCCCCACACACACACAACAGCCAACTCCTCACGAACTGGCTGCGTGGGCTATGCCCAGCGTGAGGTGAGTTGGAGTGTAGTCCAAAAAAGGAAGGCCTGGGTCGGGTGGGCTGACACAGTGGCTGCAGTAACAGGCTCAAACAAAACAACAGCTATGGCGATGGTGGAGGGTGGGAACTCTTGGGTTCCGTTGTCCACAGAGTGGCTGTGTGTCCGAACCAACTTGATGGCACCTCCACTTCCAGGTATTTCATATGCTCCAGCAGAAGTGTCCTATGGGGTTGGCTTGGCTGGACTCCTTATGGAAACTGAACCCCAGAGCTTTCTACCGTGGAGGTGCTAGGTGGCTCAAAGCACCAATCTTTCTGCTTGCCACGCATCAGTTAACCATCACCCCACCGGGGCTCCTTGCTCCACACTCAGATCCACTCATGGCCACCAAGTGGATGCCGACACATAACGACGAAACTGTAACTTTGTCCTCGATTTGCCCAAAGGGTCAGATAAGAGGGGTGCAGTGCTATATGACAGCATATTTGGTTTGTGAGAAATGTCACAAGCTAAAGATAGAGGCTTTGTATTGAATATGCGAACACATATGTATGCGACTCTAGCACTGACTGAATGCACTGACAAAGTTAATCGCTCCGTAAGGCACTGCAGTCATTGGCCTCCGGGTGGGCCCCAGCTCTTTCGTTCTCTGTCAGCATAGGGATGATTTACATCCAATGACGTGAGACCAAGCGCATTTAGTCCCCTAGTGGATGCTGGTCACCTGCTTTAGGATTCCAAAATCCAATTGAAGCCTCCCTCAAAGGATACTACTGGAACTCCTAAAAATGATGCTGGGAAATTTGTAATACTGAAAATCTATATGCTGTTTCCTCTTCCTCAATCCTAAATTGGCCAGCCAGGAAGAGTCTCCCACTCCTATCAGAAAGCGTTCAAAATTAACTGTTTTAAAATGGAACCCATCCTGGAAACTAGATGGTAGATGCAGTGAATTGGGCCAAACCAAAGTACCTAGGAGTCAAGAAATAGCTGCATGGCGTTAAGGAGACAATTCAACGGGTCGTTTGTAACTGCCCAGGTTGAGTTTTAGATGTTCTGTTTTATGGGAGATGATACACCTCCCAACTACAACTTTAAGAAGGATGTCCTCGAAATTCACATGACGTTGAGTAGGTTGTCTCACCCCAAAGGGAAGCTGGTGGATTTGTTAAATTAAAAATCGCGCTTGCTTACTCTTTGCAATGCACAAGATAAAGCTATTTCTCCTTCTTCCCCTTTCTCAAAGAAAAGAGTGTCACCATCCAGTTCTAAATATCACATCACTGTTCTTATTCAAATAAAATAGCTTTCTGTTATTTAAGGGGCTTGCTTCTTGAGCGGGAGTTATTTGTGAGTCTCTACTTGGCTATACAAAGGAAGGGAGGGAAGGAGGAAGAAAGGAAAACTTGGAAGGTAAGAATTAATAAAGTCTACCACTCCCCAGATGTCTCCAACAAGGGCCCGGTCCGATAGCCACAGCTCCCTTCAGCAGTGAGAAACTGTCTAAAGCTTCTTCTCTCTTGAACAAAAATGCTGATTGCGCACTTCCAATCATGACACCAACCCTGTTTTACCAAAACAAACAAACAAACAAACAAAACTGGGGGGCTGGAAAAGTTAGAAGTTGTTTGCTCATTTGGGAGCACAATCCCAAGGAGGGTGGATCGTGTGGGGAACAGTTTCTGGGAGGAGAGAGGCCCCGATTCTGGCCACAAGAAGCACAGCGGTGTTGATGTTGAAACTGAAGGCCAAGCTGGCATTGGAGTTGTGGCACACTGGACCGTGGCCAACAGAGGAGGGAATTTGTCCTAAAAGGTAGGGGACGGTCACAGCATGACTCTGTTCCCAGTTTGGAGCCTATCTTTCAGGAGCTGGGTCACTTGGAAATTTCCTTTCATTTTCCCTGTACTCTTCAAGATCACACTTCTAGAGCTAAGGGGTCCAGATCTTGGAGAGCAAGTTTATCTGGGTCTGGAGATCAGACCCATCTGAAACTGGAAGCTACTATCCCCTGGTGACTGATACCCAAGGGGGCAGAGGATGGGGAGTAGGGGCTCACTTTAGCTCTGTAGATATGTGAGCTGTTATATGCATGTGAAATAAGCAATAAAAAATACCTTTACTATTGAGTCTGGGATTAGGACATGGGAACTGTGGATCCCGCTGACTCTAAAGTTAAGCCTCCTCTATTTTAGGCAGTTACTTTCCACTGAAATGATTGCGACTCAGCGTTCAATATAGAAACCATTTGACCCTAAGTAGATCTGTATGTGACTGGGGTGGGGGGATCAAATAGACAATATCCATTTATCATTATGATTCAGTATGTCCAGAGTGTCATCTTTGAGGGGGGGCGGGACTGGGGGCATCACTGCCTCTAGAACGTCATCTTAATCAAGAGTGAACATGAAACAGGAAATAACAATAACAAAATTAAAGTAATACTCTCCATGCAATTAATCAGCACTGGAATGACCACATTCAGAAGAGGTGATTTTGAAATCACCCCACCCCATCCCTACACACACACACACACACACACACACACACACGGAGAGATCAGGAATACAAGGTGAAATTCCCAAAGCCTAAATCTGGCATACATTGTCCAATCTCAGAGTGATTTGTTGGAATTTGAAAATTAAGCACAGAGATGCTCTTTCCAAAAAGAAGAACCCTTAAAGGAATTTCAGCTCTCATAATATAATTTTAAAAAGTACCTAAATATATTACATTCTTAGACCAAAAATGGTGGTGTTGGTTTTCTTTTAATCTAAATAGTTCATCGAAAAACCAACAACCAAAGAAGTCATAAAACAATTTTCGGGCAACCTTTCCCCTTAGAGTTTACAGCTGTGTTGATGATGAATGGGAACCTGTGCTGTTCTCCTCCGATTCTTGTGACTCCGGGAAGTGCAATACGTAAGACAAGTAAACCTTTATTTTGTGCAACTTGGAATCACTTACTGCCAGCCTAATTCAAAGTGATCTACTTATAAATAAAGTCTAACGACGCACAAACTATATACACAAACAAACACATTATCTGCCCCTCTATTACAGGAGGTTCAAAATACACCCGCGAATCATCAGTCTGTCAGTCCAGAAAAACTGCCAGGAACACATGGAGAGAAACGAGAAACATAGCCTCTATCATTCGCATTTTCATTCTCCACCTGACTTCGCATTAAAAAGCCAGTTCTTGACTTTCTGCCATCCCATCTTGGAAGACAACTTCATGGATGCACTCCACATTCAGAATTTTCATAGCTGGCCCCTGGTAAAGTCCCTGTCTCCTATCTCCCCACTCCAAAATGAGAATCTATTTGATGAGAAATACACCGTCATAGCCCTGGGTTCTAAACCAAAATCACCCTCGGATAATTAAAAACACCCCATAGGTCTCTGCTACAGATGTAGGACATGTTTTCGTTCCTAGTTCCTAAAGAGAATTTGGTCGATTCTTCCATAAAAGTTTCCCGGGGAAAAGGCGGATTTTCTTCCAAGACAGATAAATTGAAATGATCCCACTTTGATCTCTGTGGTTAAGAATCGCTCACAATGGAAGATGGCCGCGGAGGGGCCGCACTCCCCGGCCTCTTAACGCATAACAATGGCATCAACAAACAGCTACTTAATCAATATTTGGCCAGAGCGGCTGAAAACTTCCTTTTCAAATTTTAATTCCTCGTTGTAAAACAACCCCAGAGCAACCAGGGAGCTAAGACATTAAACTGATTGCTTAATTGCCTTTTACTGTCTTGTTAGTTATAGACGCACATCCTTAATGGTTCCTTAATCTTCCTTTACTCGCATAAATAAGTTGCCTGTCATAGCACCCCGAAACCAATGCAGCCCTGGGCAAATGCTGCGTTCTCGCCATTTGCATGCTTCTCCTTGCCGGTACAATTTCACCGTTTAATTGCATTGTTTAACAGTGTTGGCTATTCACATATACAGTTGAGCATTTACCCGCCTGTTTACGAGGGATTTTTTGTTTGTTTGGTCTTCAAAATTCATATATTCGTGGATTTCAAAACGGAGTTCCGTGGCACCTCTCCTATTCCCATGACGGATTTCTGCAGGCATTCGCTGGCCCATCATAGCGGGTTTTTACGGCCCTACCCTGGAGACTCTTAAATGACCCCTTGGTAATTACCACGCACTTGATACCCTGCATCCCCCAATCGGCTGCTCTCAACAATCAAATCAGGCCCGCCTGCCACTAAATATATGACTTCACGCACTGACTCTTCCGGTCTCCAGATTCTCAAGGTAGAAAGAGAGTCGAATACAACAGGCCAAGACGCCAAACGAACGCACCTCAAAGTGAAAAGGATCCTATGGGAGTTTCTATGACCAGGTCCTCATCACCCAAAACAAACAAACAAACAAAACCCTTCATTACAGCTCGATTCTTAGGGTGGGGGGGAAGGGTGCTCTTTTCGGAGGGTGCTCTTCTCGTCCACATTCGGGGTTCCCTCCTATTTGCAAAGGAGGGGTATTTCCTGGTGGAGTGTCCCAAAGTTGTCGCAGAAAGTATGAACGGTACTCTGAAGAGGGATCAGTCATGCTTCTGAGTAATTCTCCCTTGCTTGCAGGAGAGCATTATCCTTTTCAAGGTGCCATGGGGCAGGAGGGCAGGAGATACAGCCATACAGCCGGGGCGTTAGAACTTTTCAACTGCTTGATCCCGGGGAACAGTGCAAGTCGCCAAAGTCCACAGGTTTACCAACAACTCTCAACTCCAGCAAAACTAGGGTCACTTTTACTTTCTCGAATTAAAAAAAAAGGGGGGGGGGCAGCAACTCTTGTTTTGTTTTGTTTTGTTTTATAGACACGCATCCCGTGGGCAGGGAGAGGGTCGGAAAGCAATGCAATCCTTCAGCTACTTATGCTGGGGGGAATCTCCTTTACTTGATCTTTGAAATTGTGGCAAACCTCCCATGCTCACTTGTGATTTAAGAAGCTAGGTGGCGGCGGGGGAGGGGAGCCTACGAAAGTGTATCTCCAGCCCCAATCAAAACATCATTTTGGCAATCTGGCCTCTCTTGCCCAGCCCTCCCTGGCTGCCACTTCAAAGGCCGCACAACAAGTCAGGAATTGTAACGTTGCATCTAAATATTTAAGCGCGAGTCCTGCAGTCGCGTGTCCACTATACAGCCCTCATCTGTCCTCTAATTCCATTACGGCACAAAGCAAAAATGTTTCCCAAAACTCACAAACAGGAAAAGCGTCACCCTGCTGGAAGAGGAGGACGAGGAGGAGGAGGAAGAGGAGGAGGTGGAGGAGGAGGAGGACGATGAGGAGGAGGAGGAGGACCCGTTTCTATTGATTAGTCACCGCTTTTGTGTTAAGGCTTTCTTTAAAATAAGAAAAAAAAAATGGGGGGAGGTTGCAGAAATTTCACTAATGTGAGCCTCAGGCAAGGGAGGGAGGGAAAAAAGGAGAAGAAGGGGGGAGGCGGGCAGCGTCTAGATGAAAGTGAAAAGGGTATAAAGGAGCCAATTGAGTCGGCTGCAGCCCGGCGAGCTAAGCTGCGAGCCGAGCCGGCGAGCGCAGGGGAGGGGAGGGGGCGGCGCGGCGCTTTGGCGCTGGGCGAGGAGCGGGGGCTCCGGGCCATTGTGGCGGCGCCCGCGGGCCCGCTGGGCCGCGCCGGGGGAGGAACAGAGGCGCCCATTGAGCGCTCACCGCGCGGGCCGCGCACACGGCCCCCCGAAGCCGTGGCCCGGGCTTGGGTCCTCCGACTGCACCCGCTCCGCCCTCGGCGCGGGCCAGGGGCGGAGGGTGGAGAGGTGTGATGCTCCATGGTCACCCAAACTTCTCCTCCCCCCCTCCCCCCCCCGCAGAGGGACCTGGAACAAGAGGCCCAACAGGAACGCTGGGTGCCTGGTGTGCGCCAGGACGCACAGGCCAGAGCGCACCGGGCCGGTGGGAGAAAACCTGACTGAGGGACGAGGGAAGGTGACCTCTGGGGCGCGTCTAGACCTGTGTCCTGGTGTCTGCTGAGCTGACCATAGGCCTGAGATAACCCTGGAAAACCAAGCTTCTGCAGTGTCTGCCCGCAAGGGAGTACGTGAGGCACCCCCAGATGCCCTCTTCTTTCAGCCTCCTCATTCTTAGAATCTGTCAGGGCACCCAGCAGCCCTTATCAACATCCATTCTATGTTCCATGAGAGGCCGCCTGCAATGGTCGAGACCCAAATACCAGAAGGAACTGTTTGAGGTTTACTTTCTTCCAATGGACTTCTCACTCTGTCTTTCTCTGGGCCCCCCTTACCCTCCAGACTTATCTAGTAAAGGAACTAACCGGAGGATCTGAAGAGACCAAAGCTACCTCTGCCTTGACAACCTCAAATTAAATTAGTCTTCAGCCGCCCAGGGTGTGTGTGTGTGTGTGTGTGTGTGTGAGAGAGAGAGAGAGAGAGAGAGAGAGAGAGTGTCCATGGCCCAGCCCCCAGCTGGGGAGAATACCCCAGTTAAAAAAAAAAATGGTAGCAATTGTCCTTGAATGGCAGCCAGCCCAGCTAGATGGCCCAAAAGACTAGAAACATTTTGTAGGTGAAATGGCCACTTTTTCCACGCTGGAGAGTCCATAAAACTTCCTGCCACAGCAGCTCCTGGGGCTCATTGAATAATTCATCCCTCATTGCAAGCCCATAATGTCTCTTCTCCAGGCCTTTGTGGGGCTGTTTTCTCTTCTTTTCTCCTTGAATTATAAAAAGGCTGCCTGCCTTTGTCCACATCAAGCTGCTGCGAGCCGGAGCTTTGTCTGGGCCGAGCTAAAGTGTGAGTTTCAATGGACTCTCCAGGCTTTGTCTCCCAAGTTCATCTCCAAGTGTAGATTGTGTAGAGAAGGCCTTCTTTGTAAAAGCTGGAAAAGTTGTACAAATGTTTGACCAGCTCATTTGGGGCGTTTTGTCTCCTCGGGCCTCCGCTGCCTATGCTCAGAGAGCTCAGGGAGCAGCCCATGCTGGCCCAGCCTCTGCTGCTGCCACTGCTGCCGGTGCCTCCAGCAACAAGTAGTCAAGTCTTGGAGTTGGCTGGCCCCCGGGTGCCCAGCATTTATCTACGGCATAAAGGGCCCCTCCCCCAGAATAAAAGCTGTAGACTCTTCTCAGAGATCTGGGCATAAATACACCTCTCCAAAAAGAAGGGACTAGACCAAGGCGGGCGGGGGAGGGGGGAGATGGGGGGGGGCGTGGAGAGAAAGAGCAGCAACAAAAGTATCTCCAAGCTCAACCTGCACATAGGCCAGAGCCCCAGCCTGCCGGAGCAGGGATGGCTCTCTTCATTCCTGAAATGGGCTGTTTAGATTTAGGATGTATAAGTGTCCCTGGGGTGTGGCAAGCAAAGGACGCGCTGCCTTGGGAAGTTTGGAAAGCAACTACTCCCGAGAACAGGGGGTAGGGGTGGAGGCCTGAAGGTCAAAGAGGAAACCAGCCCCACCCTGGACCCCACCAGGCCTCGCTACAGCTCCTGCTGGTGAAAATGGGTGCCCACCCCAGGCCCACCGGAATGTTGGTGAGTATAGCCTAAGAGCGCCTGCTGCAGGCCCAACCTGGGACAGAAGGTCACAGACTCACATCTGAGAAATCCATTCCCCATGCAAGGGGACAAGCGGCACAGGGAAACACAGTCCCAGAACCCCTGCACTTAACCCGGTGCCAACCTGTCCTCAGCTAGCATGGCTAAGATCAATCCGACCTCTCGTCCACTCCCTGTTCAACGTCAAAACTATATATATAATCTTCAGATTCCTGTCTGAGGACCACCCACAGCAGGTAAAGGGGATGTCCACCCAGTCCTGACAGACCTAAGCGAGCCAGGTGCAGCTGGACAGCACCCCTGGGCAGAGGTGGGGCCAACCCACTGCAGGCCCAGAAACCCCACCCATACAATCTCCCCGGAGTTGGAGCTTGGCATCTTACTTCTCCAAGCAGATGCACAACTGAAGCTCCACTTCTTCTTAAGAGGGAAAAATAACAACCACCAACACACAGGTGCGATAAGGCGGCCAGTTTGGAGAACTCTCAGGACTCGTTGCCCCACAGTTTCTTTCTCTCTCTCTCTCTCTCTCTCTCTCTCTCTCTCTCTCTCTCTCTCTCTCTCTCTCTCTGGCTGTGAAAAGCTCTCTAGAGACCCGGGCCTCTCCAGAGAACGCATAGGCAAAAACTACTCCAGTTCTTCCGAAGTCAGCGGACCCTCAGTACCCAGGCCTTCCCCAACACACCTCCGAAAGAAAGACCAGATTCTGGGTGGCTGGACGGGTGCCTGCACTCCTAAGGGAGAGAGGTTTACAACACGGTGCCATTTAGCAACTGAAAGATGTCTGTTTTCATTGCAGCCATCTCTCTCGGGGTTAACGTTTGCTCGCCTTCACTTTGAGCCTGCGACTATGGGCGCAGAGGTTCCCTGGGCCGAAATAGGCTGCTCGGCGGCGTTAGGGCGCCGCGCTCCGGAGACCGGGCCCTGGGCGCGGGGCGCGGGGCCGCCGCTCTTACCTCGTTCGCTCAGGATGCCGTCTATGCTGTGTTTGGCTTTCTTCTCGCTCTCCTCCGCCTCTTTCCTCTCCAAGTCAGCCTCCTCCTCTTCGCCTTTCCCGAATTTACTCCTCAGAATACGGCTGATGGAGCTCACTGGGGGCGGGAGGGGTGGGCGAGGGGGCGCATAGGGTTGAGAGGAGTGGGGCCGCAGCGAAGAGGCCCCTTGTCCCCAGGCCTGGCCTGAATTCGGTTTTGTCTCCCGGTCACTCAGGCACCCCCTCACCTTCCCACTCAGAACCCGCCGGTGTGCTGAAAAAAGCCGCCCTCCCCCGTCCAGCCAGAAAATGCCAGCCCTCTCCTCCTTGATCCCCAATCTTGGAGGGTTCTCCCACTGGTCCTCCCCCTGTGTCGGTCCCCACCTGAAAGCACTGGACCCCAGGTTCCGCTCAGGGGGACAGAACCCCAATGGCCCTATCCACTGCAACCCAGCCTTTTTTTTTTTTTAAGTCCATAAAGGGTTTCCATTTCAACTCCAGCATCGTTTCCTATTGTAAAATCAAAAGAAAATGCACTCTCCCCCATTTATTTTTTCCAGATTCTAGTCTGGTAAACAAATCCATGCTCTGAAATATCTCGTTCTTGCAGGGGGAAAAGGGAGTTTCCTTTTAATTAAAAACAAATTCTCTGGAGCGCCCTCCTGCTTGCCCCGTGCTAACCCTCTTCTCCACCTCCCTCCAGCTGCCTGGGATGGGCCTGGAGCACCAGGGGGAAACTCAACTCGGGGTCCCTGGCCAAAGCACCCCTCCTTGGTGCTCGGAGCAAAGAAGACTCGGCCTCATCTCCCCTCCTGTCAGTGGAGGTTACAAAAACATTTGTTTCTCTTTAAAAGAGGGAGCATCAATATTAATAACCGCTTAGCCTCTGCTGGAGTTTCCTGTGCGGCCTCCCCCCAGAAACCCACTTTGGAGAGCCCTGTATGGAGGCTTCTGGAAGCCACCACCCCTCAAACAAGCTGTTCCCCCCTCCCTCCCTCAAAAAAATAAATGCACATAACGAATGATTGGTTCGTAAATATTTCAGGGCCCCAGGAGGGCTGTCTCCAAAGCCCGGATCGATAATTGGGATGATTAAGGATTGGAGGAGCCCCTGGGTAATAGCCATTGATGGCCGCCCCCAAGGAGATGACAATGGACTGGCCAGTACCTGAGGGCACCGTGTTTCGATCACAGACTGCATCCTTGAGCAATTTGTCTCGGATTTCCCAGCTGAACATGCCCGGGTTCTCTCTTTTGTATTCCTCAATTTTCTTCTCCACGTCAGGCGTTGTCACCTGCTTTAAGAGAACAGGCAGGCCCCAGTTGGTACCAGTCAGCGGCAGGCCGGGTCACACTGTCTGGGTGCTACTCTGAGTTCCCTCCCACATATCCGGAGAAGATTTCTCTGTGGGGGCAGCTTATTTTGAAAAAGGAGTACACCAGAAATTACCATCCTGTCCCAGAAAGGCCTGGGCCCTACCACTGTCTCCAAAAAAAGATGGATTAGGCCAAGCCCAGAGTAAGAAGCGTGGCAGCACCTAAGGGCCTTGGGGGGGAGGGGAAGGGAATGGCAACTCTTTACAGAGAAGCTTCTCATCAAAAACGAAACTAAAGGAGAACTGCTTGAAAGAAAGGGGAATCGAAGTGTTTCTGCAACCAGCGGCACTCCAAAAACATAGCCCACAGTCCACTCAAAGTTCGGACGGAAATGTTGACCAAGAGATGAGGGGTTGAATGTTTTAAAAATCTGCTCAATTGGATAACAAATATGGGTACTTGAGAGACAGTCTCCTCACACACCAATAAAAAGAGCGTTCAAGGGTTCTTGGTGGAGTTGTGAAGAGGTTTGGGATGGAAAGGGTTGGGAAGTGTCAGTTGACCCTAAGCCTTCAGTTGAATTTGCCCTGTAGCAACTGAAAATTATGCCGGAGTCAAGGCAGACCGACCTGGTACAGCCACCCTCCCACTCCCCCCACTAAGGTGGGATGTGTTCCCCTTAAAAAGGAACCCAAATCCTTTGAGGATGGCACCAAACTACTTTGGGAAAACTCATCTGCCACTTACTAAAAAAATGATCATCATCCGTTTTGGAAAAGTTACCTGCTCCTTACAAGAAATTATCATAATTCTGAAAGCGTTTGACTCCAAAAAGATTATTTTGATTGGGTGGAAATGAATGACATTTGCAGCTGGAGTGGGAAGACAAATGGTTCCAACCAGGACCCATCAGAAAACCCAAGGGGCTCCTGAAATTCGTTTTGGAAAAGGGGTGTGAAAATACAAAAGGAAAAAATGGTCAACAGGTGGGCAGTGCCGATTGTGTGCTTTTTGCGCTACTGGTTAAAATCATTTTCTAGGGTTTCAAGAGTATAAAAACACAAAAGCTAGTCCTTTGAAAAATGCTGGATCATTTATTGAGGAACCTTGGGTCTTAGAAACCCGTCTCTCCTACCCTCTTGAATACTGGTACACACATACACACACATACACACACACACCTACCTTCTCAGATTTTTTTTTTTTAAAGAACTAGGAAAACCCCAGATGGCATTATTTGCTGCCTGGCCACCCTTCTCTAACCCACAGGCCACCGCTCAGGGGTCTGGGCCCTGCGCTCACCTTGGGCTTACTGCCTCCGATGGCTCCTGGGCGGATGGAGCCGGTCTCTTGGTACCTGCATAGGATTTTAGAGACGCAGCCGTGGGACACGCGCAGCTGCCGAGAGATGACGCAGGGTCGGATGCCATGGTGGGCCATCTCCACGATCTTGTGGCGGATGTGGTTGGGCAGGGGCCTGCCGTTGATAAAGACACCTCCGAGCTGGTTGACACGGCCCTGGCCCAGGGGAGTGGACACTGGGGACAGGAGGGAAAAGAGACCAGGGGGGAAGTCACTTGGTATGTAAGAAAGGGGAACTCAAAGGCCAGCCTGCAAGTCACAGTCCCCAGGACGTAGCGACTGTCATCTGCTCTCAACCTTCTTTTAGTTACATGTGTGAATAAGCAGCCTGTGGGTACACAAGGCACTGCGGAGAAGATTTCTCTGTGAAGAAAGTTACCCCAACACTTAACTAACTTGGCCTCTAGAGAAACTGCCTTTCCTTTGGGTATGGGTCAGGAAGTGCAATTTCAAGGAAGAGACCAGGACCATGGGTACACAATTCAACTTGTCCAAAAGAAGGTCTCTTTGCAGAGCAGGTGAGAGAAAAATCAGCCACCCTGCAGGTTGGCCTCTCCAGCTGGGTTCCACACACCCAGTCACATCAGGCCACTCCTTTCTAAAGGCCATGGGTTAGCTGACAGCCTTGGGGCTTCTGGCTAAGAAACCAGTCAAGAGTCAAAGGAGGTCCTAAGAGGAGGCTGAGGGCAACAGTGTGTCACCTGTTAACACCTCAGGCATAGAACTGCAGGTTCTGGGTACATGGGCCCTTTTACTCCGCACCCATAACTATATATACCTGGTTAGTGTAGCCCCAAACTTCACTATCTGTCTAGAAAATTCAGTTTGCAGAGCTTCCAGGCTCCCTCAGCTTCCCAGAAGCTCCTGGCTGATGAGTGGTGGTGGCCCACAAGCTGTAGGTTAAGTTGGAGATGCCTCTTGGGCTGAAGGAAACTTTATTTAACTGATTCACGAATCCCAGAAAGTCCTATCCTGATGCTGTTGTCTGCCACCGACACCTCTTCTCCACGCAAGAAAGCGCTTCAGGAAGTAACCAGAGGTTTGCACAGGTGGGCGCAGCCCGGACACTGTGGAGCAGGGAAGAGGCGCAGGAGGTGCTCTCTGGTGCTCAGAAGCTGGTGCACCCCTTCCTCGCTGAGGCCTTTCCAAAACAACCCTGAGAAGTGGCCCGGGCCTGGGCGCAGGCCTGTCCCCACCAGGATACGCCACTGTTTGCGCATCAAGTTGGCGCACCAGGCCCCCCGGCCCGTTGTCGGCCGCCTCCTGAAGCTGGGGTGGACGTCCGAAGGCTGGGCTCCCCAGAAGAGCTCGGGAGACGGCGGGCTGAGCCCTGGGAGCGGCGGGCAGCTGGCGGGCCTGCTTACCTTCCAGCGGGAAGCCGCTTCGCGGGTAGTTCTGGCCGGGGCCCGGCCGCATCATCCTGGGCACGGCGCCGGCCAGCGTGGTCATCGTGCGCCGCTCCGCGCAGCAGAGATCGCGGGACAGACGCGGACCGACGAGGCGTGCGCGGCGCGGGGGACCCTCGGGAACTCCCCGCGAGAGTGGAGAGCCCCTCCCCGCAAAGGCTGGCGAGAGGCGGGGAGGTGGGCCGGCGGGTGCTGCCCGCTCCGCGTCCTCGGGCCGGAGATGGACCTGGGAACTGGGGGCGGCGGGGAGGCCCCGGAGCCCAGGCTCCCGAACCCAGAGCGGAAAAGTTGGGGGCGAGTCTGAGCAAGTTCGCTGGGGGTGCGGGGAGGGGGGCTCCGAGCGCGGCGACGAGCCGGGGAGGGGGCGGGGCGGGAGCGCGGGCCGCCGAGTCTCCTCCCGTCGTGACACCGAGTGCGGGGAGCCCGGCTCGGGAGCATTTATTAGTTCTTTCACCCAAAGCTTGGTCAGGAGCCCTGAGCTGCGATTGGCCGACAGCAAGACCGTCCCGGGTGGCGGAGACACGCGCTGATTGGGCGACAGCGGCCACTTTCTCTTCCCATCCCCAGCGGGGTCCTGGCCCAGGCCGGCCAGTGAGGGACCTGAGACGCGCCCCTTCCCCGGGAGAACAGGGCGGACCACGGACGCCCTGAGCGAAGGGCGGGGAGGGGACAACCAGAGGGTGGAGAGGGGTTCTGCGACGCTGTCACTGTGTGCGTGGGCGTTTTGGCCTCTTCTATTTCTCTGTGTGTGGGGAGTGTTTGCACTCCTGTGCCTCCCTTTTTCTCTCTGCCTAGAGGTGACTGTATGTATGTTTTTCCTCTCTCCCCTTTCTTCCCCCTACCTCGGCTTACTGGAGCCAACACAGTTCTACTCCGCAGGCATTGGGGCCCCAGGTCCACGGAGTCTTGGTTCCCTCGTTCATGTTCTGTCTGCACTTGTCCTGGGGTCCACCCTCAGAAGCCCTGGAAAGGGGGGTGGGGGTGGCTGCAGATAAAGTTCTTTTGTCCGGGGTGTGGTGACAGTGTGGCGCCAGGGGCTGCAGGTCCAGGTCCCCAGGACTCTCAGTTGAAGACAAGAGTTGGGGGTGGAGAGGGTGTGTACCCTTCTCTCTTCCTTGCTGTAAAACCGGCCCCGCTCTGGGCAGCCAGCGCTCTGGATCCGCACAACTCCGAGATCGGTCGGCCGAGATGCATCTGCAGATAGGTTAAAGTTTTGCCCGGCTGCGGCGTTTGTTCTCAGGAATTTATTATGGCATTCAGACTAAACTGCTGGAAAAATAAAAGGAGCGAAGGCTTGGCTAGGAGCTGAAGTGTCCCCAGCAGGATATGACGCCAGGAGTGTTGTAAAGACTGTCTGTCCTTAGAGAAGGTACCATTGTGCGCGGCCTTTTATTTATAACTTGGTAAGTGCCAGCGAACTCGCCTCCTTCACACCCGGAGTGCCAGGCCCGCGCTCTTTGCGGCGCTTTCTTCGCCCGAGTCTATTCAGGCACTGTCACTCCAGCCCCGAGCCGTATTCAGTGCCTTAATCAATCAAAAGGATGAGAATCGAGCAGGGTTTTTTTCCCCCTTTGAAATAAAGGAAACAATGACTTCTGGGCTTCAAGTTCCCACTTTGCTCTTTACGATTTTTTATCCCTCCCCCCACTCTCTGCACCGGAGTGTCTCTGTCTTCCTCTCTGTCTCTGTCTCTTCTCTCTTCTTTCTTTTTCTCTCCCTCTCTCTCTCTTGACAGTTTTTAAAGCAAACTCTGGCTCTTACCCCCACTTCCCCACCCCCTAATTACAGCACACTCAGAAAGCAAGGGGGAGGGGGATGTGCGAACCCTAGGCTTGGGTTGGCCCTTTAAAAGCACAGTGGAGAAGGCAAGCAGCTTTGGGTTGGCTCTTTCTGAGACACCCAGGATGTATGGCTGGGGAGGGGGGACGCAGGGAGGAGGGGGGCTGTGCCTTGTAGTAGTCAGAAGAGAGATGCTGTTCAGGGCCAAACCCCTTGTAACCATGTAATCACCTAGTCCTAGAGTGATTCAACTTGTTAAGGGAGAAACTGTTTGCCTTTCTCTTTGTGCACTTGTGGGGCCTGGAATCTGGAGTTCTTGTCGCCTAGCCACTTCTCAAGGTTTCCATCCAGAGTGCTTTCTGGATGTTTCCCCAGTTTTCCGGCTCCTTCTATATGGCTGAGAGGAGCACTGGACACTTTCTAGGGGCACTGGTTCCGGTGGTGTCCAGAGGACTGCAGAGCCCATGAGGCAACCTAAGAATGTCAAAGATGGGGAACCGAAAACTGGATTTCAGGCAAGGAGGACCCAGTCATCTCCAGTCGCTGTTTCATCTGCCCCAGCAACTCACACAGGTCTGTGAAGGCATTCTCATGGGGGGCAGCACCTACGCTGGTGCAGTCTGCAGTGGAACTGGGGCCCCAGTGCCCCTGGGTGCCAGTCCGGATGAGGATCCCTAAATTTGACAACCTTCACACTGGAACTTGCTCCCAAAATGTACAAATGGAGACAGAGGGGCAAACGGGTGGAAACTTCAGGGAAAAGGTTTATAGCAGCTGCAGGGACCAGGGAGACAAGGTTCCAATTCTCTATCCTCACTGGCCATGGACTTCAGATTCTAGAGCATTCCCTCCATACCATCCATGGAAGCGGACGGAAAAGGACAGCCTCAGTTTGGAAGGCTGAGCCAGGAAAGCCTCTCTGGAGCCACTTTCAAAAGCTTCCGAAGAAGTCCCGGCGGTCTTGGTCTCGATGTGTGACCCAGAGGTCAAAACCCCAAAGTAAGTCAGAGAGAGATGGCTGCCGAGCCACCAAGCGCCAGGCCTTAGGGTCAAGGCAGAGAGGGCGGGCGCAGTGCAACAGGTCCTGAATTCTCCTCTGTGTCATCCCCCACCCCCACTCCCTGGCACCGCGAATTCCCCACCCCCACCCAGTTGACCAAGTGTCCTTGCTGAGCTTATCAGGTCCTTTCCCCATCTCCGAAGTTTGGGTCTCCCCTCCTTCCTTGTGAAGGCTCTCTGGAAGCTGAAACATCCACCCACCTCCACCAGGGTCCCTTTACTTCCTCCCCCCACCCCACCCCCCACCCCGCCCCCAGCACTGGGGTCAGCGGGATAGGCATTGGCCACCCGGTCTTTCCTGAGGGGGCTGGGAGCTGAAGGCTCACATCAGGTGGGTGGAAACCCAATGTGCAGGGGCAGCGTCTTTTCCCTAAATACCCTAAGAGTAGCCAGGCGCTCTGGGTTCCCGAGTAAAGTGAAACCGAAGCCTGGAGAACAGTTGTTGACTCACTCAGAGCTGGGAGCAGAGATGTTGCAGACATCACCTCCCAGCTACTCCCTTTCAGACTCAGTTCTGGGGCAACCTGTGGCAGCGGCTGCGCTGCAGTTGGGGGAAGTTCCTGTTGCGGGACTGGGCGAGGGTTCGCGCTCCCATGCGTGTGGGGATGCGTGGCCCCGCAGATCCAGAGATCCCATCACAAGTCCATGGCGTCTGTC
>PVJH01027802.1:0-28175 GCA_004026705.1 Nesogale talazaci
AATAGTTTATTCTTCACTTTAATAGGGATATCTAAACAAGTCCCACACCACTGGACTCATAGAAATTTTATTAAGACGGAGGGTGCCTAACTTTGCTGGGTTAATTCCCCAACCTCTTCTATGTAGATGTTGTACCAATGAATCTACAGTGTTAATACATCATCCTTAGTGGTCTAATCAGCAAAATATCATCAATATAATGGACTAGTGTGACATTTTGTGGAGTACACAGGTAGTCAAGGTCCCTTTGAACTAAATTATAGCACAGGACAGAGGAGTTGGAAACTTTCCCTGGAGGGAAAGTTGTGAAAGTGTATTGTTGTCCCTGCAAGTTGAAGGCAAACTGCTTCTGGTGGTCCTTCAAGACATATTGAGAAGGCATTGACCAGATCAATAGCTGCATACCAAGTACCAGGAGAAGTATCAATTTGCTCAAGCAATGAAATCCCATCTGGAAAGGCAGCTGCAATTGGAATCACTATCTGGTTAATGTTATAATAATCCACGGTCATTCTTCTGGATTCATCTGTTTTCTTCATAGGCCAAATAAGTGAGTTAAATGGAGATGTGGTAGGAATCACCACCCCCTACATCTTTCAAGTTTTTCATGGTGGCCCTGATCTCTACAATCCCTCCAGGAATTCAGTATTGCTTTTTATTTACTATTTTCCTAGGTAATGACAGTTCTGGTGGTGTGTCCTTGGCATTTCCTACCATGATAGCCCTTATTCCACATTTCAGGGATCCAATATGGGGATTCTGTTTGTTGGTAAATATGTCTATTCCAATGATGTATTCTGGAACTGGAAAAATGACCACCAAAAAAGGATGGCCTGGGGGGTCCACTGGACCCACAGTAAGGTGTACCTGAGCTAAAACTCCATTGATAACTTGATCTCCATAAGCCCCCCACTCCAACTGGCAGACCTTCAAAACACTTTGTGTCCTGGAATTATTGTCATTTCAGAGCCAGTGCCCAATAATCCCTGAAAAGTTTGATTATTTCCTTTCCCCAATGAATAGTCACTTTTATGAAAGGCCACAGGTCCCTATGGCAAAGGCTAGAAGAAAGACTAACAGTTTAACCATAAGTGATATAGCAGGGGCCTGGCCTTCCCCTTATTCAAGGAATTGTGGGTCTATCAACTGGCTCAAGTACAGAAATTGACTGAGTACTCAGGCCTGTCCATTCTGCTGTTTACCTGATCTACCATTCTTCCACTTCTATAGATCTCATAAATATTTAGTGGGTTTCCCATGTATTTCTCACCTAGGGTCACCATGGCTAAGTAGCCAGTGCCTTAAGTCCACACTAGACAGGTTGCTTTATTAGTACAGAAAATTTGCTATCTTTTATGATAGCTAAGTCCACCCTGTCTCTGTTGATTCAGTACTGACACCTACCCTCTACCACCACAGGGCCAAACCCCATTGTGGGCAAATGTCAGTTCACTTAGGGCAGTTCCCATTGTTAATACTGGTGCATATAAAATAGCAATTACAGGAGTCTTCAGAGATCCTGGAACCCCCTTCACAAACTTGTTCCTTATGGTTGCGGTGAAGGGTATGTCCTCAGGACACCTCCTTTTTGAGTCTATGGAAATATTCTGATAGATCTATTCCAACATGTCAATTTCCCTAAGCCTTTGGATGCCTTCTTATACAGCGTACCAAGGTAGGCCAGGCACCTCAAGTTGGCCTGATCTAGACTTTCTGGAAGTCAATAAGGAATTAGATCCTCTCTTAACCTCTCTTGCTAAGATATTAGAAGAAGACTCTGCTTAAGAAGTCTCACCCATATCCAGAAACTCAGACTGGTCTAACATTACATTCTTGCACCAGTATCCCACACCCTCAGTAACTATTCCCAGGAATACTGCCCAGGCTCCTGCTTGTACGGTTTAGAAAACTCAAGCAGATCTTTGTGACTATAGCTTGCTTCTTCTTGGATAATCATCTCAACCCCACCTTTAGGAGCTTTCTGAGACTTAATTTTAGTTACAAGTCTAGAGGAATTAATGGGTGGTCAGGGTGTTTACCAGGTGCTCTCAGCAATACCTTGCAAGGCAACTCCTTCTGGCAATGATATAGATGCAGCCTCACCTGGCCTTTCAGCTTGAACAGCTTGGTTAATCTGCTCAGGTATGTGTTGTTTTAGTGATAGTGTGGGAGGGAGGGATCTACTGACTGAGGTGGCTCAATGATTTCTAGAGGCTCAATATCCTGCTCAATATCCCATGTTTCAGGGTTCCAACTTTTTCCTCTCAATGTCCTCACTTTAGTATCTGACACTGCTCTAGATCTGCAATTCAGCTGATACTGTAATTCAGCTACTCACATGATGAGATTTTGGACCTGGTTCTCAGTCATGTCAACTCTATTGCTAGAAGAGAGAAGGCTCTCCCTTGTAGCACAGGGATAAACTTTTAAGTTCATTAGTTGGCAGCTGAGGTGCATTTCTAACGTCTGAGACCATCACTGTCCTTAATCTCACTTTCCATCGAAAAGAGAACCAGCCAGCCAGCTTCCCTATACTTGTCATCCTGTCAAAACTGTTGGAAAATATAAAACATACGATCACCCAGAGACTCTTCTTTAACCAGCACCTCATCTATCATTAGTGATACTGTGAAAGCACCTTTTCTTTTCACACCATGGATTAGTAATTAGTAATTAGAAGTTGAAATAGCATTATCAGTGCTGGTAAGCCTAATCAGGCTTGAGGGCCAATATAAGAAATCCATATTTACTATTTTATTTCTCTAGAACACCAGTTCTCAACCTCTGGATTTTGACCCCATTGGAGGTCAAAAAACCCTTTCAGAGAGGTCACCAAATTCATAACAATAGCAAACTTACAGCTGTGAAGTAGCAATGAGAATAATTTTAGGGTTGAGCGGTCACCACAACATGAGGACTGTATTAAAGGGTTGCCGGCATGAGGAAGATTGAAAACTACTGCTCTAAAACTACTCCTGATACCAATTATGCAAGGCAGGTTTCACTAGAGAAAAAAACAAGAACACTAATGATATGTAGATAGAGTGAGACAGATAACATACAAAACAAACAGTTAATGTATAAGGCAATACAAATGACTCAGTACAACTCGCTTCCATGAGACAGCTAATACACTGGTAGTCTTTCAAGTCTTTGGCTGCCAGGTAGTCCACTATAGAGGAATTCAGGCTACCCAGCCACAGGCAGCAAACAGCAAGGCAGGTCAACCACAGTCAGCCAGATGACAGAGTCCAAAAGTCCCCAGCTCAAGAGAAGTATACTCCAGTAGCGTAGCAACACAGATCTTGAAGGAACCTCAACTTACAGTGACACAGTTCATGGGTTAGGTGTCCACGGTTAGTGGAGCTTGCAAATTGAGGCACAGAACAAGCAAGATATCACCTACTGGTACAATCATCAAAGAGCAAGACAAGAAAGAGGAGTCTCACAGAGCCATTTATGACTCTGCCCTTCAATTCTCTGCACAATAAACCTACCTATCACAGCAGACCTGCCGATTTTGAATTCATCAGTCCCTGCAGCTACATGAGTTAAGAGAAGTCTCCATCCTAACATCTGACCTTGGAACTGAATTGCTCAAGTAATTTCCTTGAGGTAAATCTATCTACCTGTCTGGTTATATAGACATATATAAGCTTCACTGGTTTTACATCTCTCAGGAACTCAACCTAAGGTTAAGAGATGATTTAAAGTTTTTGCCTCCCTCAGTACGTTTGTGAATAACTATGAAAACAGCACAGTATTTTGACATGATAAATAAATCTTATGAAGTGGTGAGTTCCACAAATTGTGATGGTAAACTATGTATGAATTGGGGGGGGGGGGGTCCCATTAAAAAACTAAACTAAATATGAATTAACTTTCAGGACCAAATTTAGAAATACTGTGAGATCAAATTCTCACAAAAGCACATAAAAGCAAATTTTAAAACAGTTAATGCTTTATCATATAAAGCCCCAAGTATATAAGTGTTAAATTACTCACTGCCAGAGACACGGTATTGTGACCACCAGATAACAAGCCTGTAAGATCTTATTGGCAGCTCCCAGGGGCTCCACTAGAAGAACTAACCTGGCCTTGCTGGCAGTGAGAAAATGAGCTTAAATGCTAAATAGACCAAGCTTTCTTAAAGTAGGAGAGCCGAATATCAGCTGACAGATTCCCATTTGCAATTGACCAGTAGCATGAACTATTTATTTGCACCCAACTTCTCCCTGGCTCAATCCATTTTTCCTGGCCCCTGTGGTAGGCCGGACAGCCAACCCTCTTCCCTTATTGCCTCTGGGGAGCTGGCATGGACAACAAATTGTGTGGGCATTGTTGTGAGGATGGTCTCAAAATCCAAGCCACACTTCACCACATTTCCCCCATTCTCTTTCTGCCCTGCATTGTTCTCTGGTAGCCTGCCCCTGATGTGTCCCACCTCTCCCACAAGGCACAGGTGTACACACAATAACATTACAAAAAAGAGCAGGACTCCCCATCCACAAGGTGGTTTCATTCATTTTTTCATTCACCTGTATCTCTTACCTTTTATCCATTTCAGCACCATATAATTTCTGACTCCTATGAGACCTCTCCTCCATTGCTATACAGAGCCAAAAATCTCTACATGACTCAGAAGTTGTCACACTACTGATAGCAGCACCACAATGGCAAGGAAACAGCAGAAAACATCAATAAATCCAAACGATCAAGGAAAACAAACACAAACAACTGAGAATCACCAAAACCCCAGTGGAATACTCTGAAAAACAGGCCCTGGAAGTATTAGAATAAGAATTAAGATGGTTGATGTTTAGGTCCTTCAATAAATGTGAGAAACACTATTGAGAATAATAGAAGAAATTCAAAAAACAAATAAAAATAAAAAGAAGAAATTTGAAAACTAGAATCCTTACACCAAAAGTAATCCAAGAAGAATGAGATAGCAGAATTATGCAACATAGTAAAAGACTGAGGAATAAACCAGAAGAAAAGGAAAATTGAATCAGTGAACTCAAAGACAATCACTCTGACTGTAATTAGAAGAGCAACAACCATCACCACAGCCAACAAAACAAATACAGAGAAAGTCTGAGAATGAAGTAGAAACTACCAAGAAAAACAGTCTATACCTCATTGGGATCCCAGAACAAGAAGAAACAACAAGTCACCTATGAAGGAAAACTAATAAGAATAAACTCAGACTTCTCAGAAGAAACTATACAGATAAGAAGACACTGTAGTGACATACACAAAAGTCTGGAAAAAAAAAGTTGCCAACCAAGACTCCTATATCCAGCAAAAATATCTCTAAAATGTAAAAGAAAACTAAAGGTATTTCTAGATAAAATAAAGCTAAAGGAATTCATAAAAACAAGACCAGTTTTACCAAAATATTAACCAGATCACTATAGACAGAGTCAACAACAACAGCAGACAAACCTGAGAATTTCACACAGCACACCGCCCAAAATCCAATACAATGAAAGTGAAACTCAAAGCAATAGAGTAGAGGAGGAACAGAGAAAACCAAATAAAAAAAGAAATCAGTGAACAAACATATATCAATGGTGACACTAAATGTCAATACATTAAATGCACCAATCAAAAGACATGAGTCTCATGTTGGATTAGAAAACAAGACCCATCTTTATGTTACGTATAAGAAGCTTACCTTAAACTCAAAGGCAAAAATGATGTAAAAATCAAAGAATAGTGGAAAACTTACCAATAACAGTCGTAAAGAGGCAGAAATGGCAACAATATTCCCTGATAAAATTGGCTTCAAGGTACAAATGTGTACATAAGTAAAGTGATGAAGAAAGCTGGTGGTGCCCAGCCATCAAAAGATATATCTGGGTTTTGAAGGCTTGAAAATCAACCATCTAGCCATCTAGCTCAGAAGCAACAGAGCCTACATGGAAGAAACACACCAGACTGTGTGACCATGAGGTGTCAAAGGGATCAGAAATCAGACATCAAAGAACATAAAATCATACCATTGTGTGCTCACCTTCCCATTGAGATTGCTGAAGACAAACGTATACATAAGCAAATGTGTTGAAGAAAGCTGATGGTGCCTGGCTATCAAAAGATATCGCGTCTAGGGTCTTAAAGGATTGAAGATAAACAAGCGGCCATCTAGCTCAGAAACAACAAAGCCCACGTGGAAGAAGCACACCAGCATGTGTGACCATGGAGTATTGAAAGGATCAGACATCAAAGAACTAAGGTAGTACAGAAGGGACCCAAAGTCCATTTGTAGGTGAAGTGACATCCCCTTACAGAAGGGTCACAGGGAGGAGACAAGCCAGTCAGGGTATAGTGTAACAATGATGAAATATGCAACTTTCCGCAAGTTCTTAAATGCTTCCTCCACCCCCCACCCCATCCCCACTATCATGATCCCAGTTCTACCCTACCAATCCAGCTAGACCAGAGGATAGGAACCAGAAACATGGGGAATCCAGGACAAATGATCCCTTCACAACCAGAAGTGAGAGTGATGATACATGGAGGTTGGAGGGAAGGTGGAGTACAAAAGGGGAAACTATTACAAGCTTCCTCCTCCCTGGGATACAGACAACAGAGAAGTGAATGAAGGGAGCTATCGGAAAGTGTAGGATATGACAAAATAAAAATAATTTCTAAATTATAGAGGGCTTGTAAGAAAAGGGGAAGCGGAGGGAGGGGAAATATGAGGAGCTGATACCAGGGGCTTAAGTGGAAAGAAAATGTTTTGAAAATGATGATGGCAACAAGTGTACAAATGTGCTTTGCATACAATGTATTATGGATGGATTGTGATGAGACTTGTATGAGCCCCCAATAAAATGATTTTAAAAATAATAAATAATAAAAATAATTGGCTTCAAGGCAAATAACATTATGAAAAGTAGGGATGGGTTAAATCATTACACTACATACTGATTAAAGGCACAATAAACCAGGAACACATAACCTTAATAAAAATATAAAACCAATGAAAAATCCTCAAAAGATGTCAATCAAATTCTCACAGAGTTGAAAACAAAAACAGTTTGACTCTAATAGGAGACATCAACACACCACTCTCAAGGAGAGACATCATCTCAAAAGGAATTCAAAAGAGAAACCGAAAAGCTAAACAACACCATCAGCCAGGTTGACCTCCAGTACACACACAAAAGGACCCACCCAATGACAACATGGTATACATTCTCCAGTGCACGTGGTACATGCTCCAGAAAGTACATACATAAATCATGTGTTAGGCCATAAAGCAAGACTCAGCAAATTCAAAAACCATGAGAAAGTACAACCCAATTTCTCATATCAAAAGACTAAAAACTGGAAATCAGTACTAGAAAGAACAGGAGTATAAGAGCAACTGTGGTGGTTATGTAATCTGCTGCCAATTTTAGAGGATTACAAGTGAAAAGATGGAGTCTAGCCTGTCAATCATTATATAGCCAATGAGACCTCTGTGTGTGGGCATGACCTTTCCCTGAGGATACTGGGAACTCCTGTATTTTCTCCTTGGAGGTAAAAGATGCCTTCTTCTCTAAACTCACTCCCTTTGAGACATCTCTGTGGAGAAGACACATGGGGTGAGGCTGATGGAGCCAGACCCCTGGAGCCAGAGAAGTCACATGGAAAGCCCTGCCAGCACTAGGATGCTTACCACACCAATGAATCGGTAAGACTTGCAGTCCACTAGGCTGTGATCTTCCTGCAGTCAGCATCTTTGTCTGTGTTTCGTGAGTCTGAAGAGGACTTTATAGATTAGTATTGGAAATATGATCTAATATCGGACTTATGGACTTGATCTAGACTGGATAGGTATGTTTTCTCAATATTTAATTGCTCTTGTATAAAAACTTCTTCCTTATACACATTTGAGTGTCTATAAATTTGTTTCTGTGTTAGACAGGGTTTTCTAGAGAAACAAAACTAGGACACTAGTAATTTTCTTTATATATTTATATAGATAGAAGGATATATAAAATAAGAAATAAACAGTAACTAATCCATAAAACAGTACAAATGGCTCGGTGCAGCTCACTTAAATGGACAGCTAGTACACTGGCAGTCCTTGGAGTCTTGAGGGCTGTCAAGTAGTCCTCTGTAGAGCAATTCAGGCTATCCAGCCACAAGCAGGAAACAGCAAAGCAGGTCACCAATAGTCAGCCAGATGACAGAGTCCGACAGGCCCCAGCTCAAGAGATGTATATTCCAGGAGCATGGCGAAGCAGGACTTGAAGGAACCTCAACTCACAGCAACATGGTCCACTGATTAGGTGTCCCATGGGTAGTGTCTCTTGGAGATCGAGGCACAGGACGAATATTGCAGCTGGCTGGTATGAAGATCCAAAAGCAAGAGGGTAAGCGCTGGACTTCCTGAGCCCTTCCTATCTCCACCCTTTAATTGATCTTATGTGTGTTCATTGCCCATGTTGTCACAACAGAGCCACCTATCTTCTTTGGCCATGTTAGCACAAGTTTACCTATCACACTAGCACAGATATTGAGCAACATATTACTTAAAAACATCTAAATAATAGATCAAAAAATGGATGATATTAAGAAATTCCGAAGGGGAAAACGGGGAATGATAGCACAACATACCAAAATCTTTGGGGTATACAGCAAAAAAAGTTATCAGAGATTGTTAGCAACCAACGTATAATTACAAAAGAAAGAGAAATCCAGAATCAACACCTTTACATAGTACCTCTAACAACTAGAACAAGGGGACAGGCAGCAAGGGGATGGGGGTGGGGCGGGGAGGGATGGGAGCTGCTAACAATGAGTACAAGAGAAGAAAATATTCCAAAATTGATTGTGGTAATAAGCTCAATGACTTTGATCAATGTGGAAACCATTATGCTAATAAAGTTTGTCAATCACAAAAAGCACAAGTATCTTATGAGTCCATCAATGACTTTGATCAATCTGGAAACCATTATGCTAATAAAGTTTGTCACTCACAAAAAGTTCAAATATCTTATGAGTCCACCACTATAAGGATAAACACCAATATGAAGCCAGACTTCTGTTCCCAGGTTATGTAAGTTTCTAAACCAGTCTCTCAATCAATGAAGAGAACCATATTGTATATCAATCATATATCACCCATGAACCAGATTGCACCCCTTTCATGCATGCATCATAAAAATCATTTTGACAGAGGAGATCGCACCTCAACTAGAATCAGTTTCTCAAGGTCAGGGGAGATAGAGAAGACCATTCAGGTTCTACCAGACAACCTGGTGCTAAGGTCACCCCAAATCAACAGTCCTACAAGAGTGGTAAAAGAACCTTCCCAGAAGCTCAAGTGAAGAGGTGAAGCGGAGGGCATGCATGCCTCTGAAAAGGCAATTACACTTCTGTAGTTGGAAAACTGTTGAAGCAACAGGGGTGGGAAAATGCTTAACAAAACTTACATAGAACCCAAGGGAAGAATTTGCCGGTACTATGGTCCTAATTAGACACTTTGGACGGGTTTCTATCCAGCCTTTGGTGATCAAGGCCAAGTGCTATAGACCAATGGGACTTTAGTTATGCTCTTTCCTTTCAAGGTAGGCAATATCCTACATAGGCCACTGTAGTAATTACATACTCTGGTGTCCACTTGTGGAGGGGTGGAGTCTACTCTGTTAATCAGGTCACAGCTTGATGACCTCATTTGGAGGCACCACAGAGATAAATAGCTTGCTTAGAGGAGGGACACACATACACTTCCAGTGAGACATTCCTGCTGAGAAAACACATGGAGCTGCGCTAGAGTCCTGGAGCTGGAGGAGCCATGTGAAAACCCCTCCCAGGGCTGATATGTGTCCACTGCCCAGGATCCACAAGACTCCACCCACTGGCCTGTGATCATCCTGCATTCAGCATCAATGTATACGTTACGGGTATCTGAAAAGGATTTTATTGATTGGTATTGGACATAAGGGCTAATACTAGACTTATGGACTTGATGTGAATTGGGCTGGAATGCTTTCTCAATATTCAATTGCTTTGTATATAAAGCTCATTCTTATACACAATTGAGTGCCTATGAATTTGTTTCTCTGGTCTCTGTGTTATCAAGGGTTCATGAGGGAAGGAGGATGGGAGACAAAGGGGGAAAATACTAACACAGGTCCCAGATTTGGTGTGGAAACCCCACTAAGGAAACTGGACTTTACCTTAAAGTCATCAGTAGCAGATTTAAGGAACCAACGTACTACCTTGGACTTAAGGCGGAAATGCCCTAATGTGAGAAGCAGCAAATAACTGCTATACAAGGTCATAGAATTAGGGGTAATTGAACTTTGATTGTGATCTGGCTTTGAGAGTTCCCAATGAATGGTAACAAGGGAATGTAATATATGTCCTGTTTTAATACTCTCCTTGCCTTCTTATGATATATAATAGACTGGGAGTCTGGGTTCTGGATCTATCAATAAGTGGTTTTTTGTCTTTGATTTTTGAAATGGCAACAATGAATGCTTTTTTCTAATCTTGCAGCTTGAATTCTTTAATTAGATCATTTTATTGGGGACTCTTACAACTCTTATCACAATCCATCCATCCATTGTGTCAATCTCATTTGTATATATGTTACCATCATCATTTTCTAAACATTTTCTTTCGACTTGAGCCTTTGGTATCAGCTCCTCATTTTTTCCCCTTACTCCCTCATCTTCTTACCCTATGAGCCCTTCATAATTTATAACATTATTTTCTCATGTCTTATACCAACTGCTTTCTCCCTTCACTGACTTTTCTGTTGTCTGTTCCACTGTGTAGGGTGTGGGGTGGGTGGAGAAGATTATATATGGTTCATTGTGATTGGTTCCATCTTTCTTCTCCCCACCCCACTTCCCCCCTACTCCCCTGGTCTCACTACTCTCATTATGGTCCTCACGGGGTTATCTGTCCTGGATTCCCTGTGTGCAAGCACTTATCTGTACCAGTGTACATGCTCTGGTCTAGCCAGAATTATAAGGTAGGATTGGGGTCATGATAGTGAGTAGGGGGTGGAGTGGGGAATCAATAAAGAACTAGAGGAAAGCTGCATGTTTCGTAGATGCTATACTGCATCCTGACTGACTCATCTCTTTGTTGTGACTCTTCTGTGGTGGTATATCCAAATGTCTACAGATGGGCTTTGGGTCTCCGTTCTGCCCTGCCCCTCATTCACATCTATATGATTTTTTTTCTGGATCTTTGAAGCCTGATACCTGATCCCATCGATACCTCATGATGACACAGGTTGGTGTACTTCTTACATGTGGACTTCGTTGCTTCTCCGCTAGATGGCCATTTGTTTATCTTCAAATCTTTAAGACTCCAGAAGCTTTATCTTTCGATGGCCGGACACCATCAGCTTTCTGCACCTTGTCCCTGGGTTTGTTGGGTTCTCCATTCCTTTCCCCAGCCTCCCCATCTCCTGTGTTCCCTGGAACTGTTGGTCTTATTGTCCCCACCCAAGATTGTTTATCCCATCTATCTTATCTAAACAGACATTCAAATAAACAATAAACACACAGTAAAACAAAAAAGAAGGAAAATAAAAACAACAACTCAAAACCTATAAATAGTTCCAAATCTGTTTGTTAACCTTTAGGAGTGTTTTCCAGTTGAGTCTGACGGGGTACCACGTGTTGACCCCAAAGTCTATTTGGTGGATTTCTCAGGAATATCATTACTTTGCTCCCATTCCTTCTCTGTTGTATGTACTTAGCATTTTGCCCCTTGTGGTGTGGTCAGATCAGGCACAATCCCCACACTGTGCTTCCAGTGTTATCCCCATAGTGGTACAGGTCAATGAGGGACACATTGGGTCTCCTGGTGCAGCTAATCATATGGTCCTCTCTGTGCACTGAGCAGGAATATTGCCCTTGGGGCTTGGGGGGCCAGGATGTGCTCCACTCTTTCCTTCCCTCTTCATGTGTGCCTGTGTGCTCTGATCAGATGAGCCCCACTTCCTGAGCTGTGACTTCAGTGTCGTCCTGTGTAGTGAATTCTTTAAGCTCCGCTCAATCTCTTCACTTTGGGGACCCTGCTGGTATTTGAAATACCAGTGACATACCTTCCAGCCTCCCAGCAACACACAAGCGTCTGCAGTATGACAAAGTGCCAGAGAAACCATACCATTTGACTCACAGCAACCCTTTAAGGCAAAGGAGAAATGTTTCACAGGGTTTCCAAGGTGACCATCTTTATGGGAGCAAATTGCCACATCTTTCTCCCACAGAGTGACTAGTGGATTAGAAGGACCATCTTTTTGGTTAGCAGCTGGGAGCTTCAACTCCCGAACCATGAGATTCTTTCGATTAAACTGAGTGCCATTAACCTTGCTGGTTCGAAAGAGCCCTGGTGACCCAGTGGGTAGTGTTGCACAGTTCAACCCACCAACCACTCTTTTGGGGAGAAAAACATATAGCAGCTAGCTTCTATAAAGATCACAGCCTTTTAAATCCTACTGTCTTATTAGTTTTTTTTTTTCCTTTTCCAAGGGTTATTAAAATATATCTTCTGATGAGCTAAAGTCCATTTAATTTAAATTGCATGTTAATTATAAAATGCTAAGAGGACAAGGGTGGAAGATGCAGTTAATCAATCTTGCAGCCTCAGTTAGATTGCAAAGTCCTTTGACCTTTGTCTCATGTTTGAGAAGAGCACTGAGATGTGTTCCAGATACAGCAGAAAAGGAATAGACTTTAAAGGACAGAGAGTGCAATTTTGTAAATATAAATTTCTTTCCACCAGCACTTAGATTACTAATATACACTTCAAATCTTATTAACAAAATGCTGTATGGTGCTGATTAAAACTTGCTAAGGCAATTCATATCTAGGATCTATGGACGGATAGAAGTTTTTTACAAATACCAATATTCATTTTGTTTTTAAAATTTCTCCTTCTCAGAGTCTATTCTTAGTGCCCTTGATGCTGGTCACACTTTCCGGAGAAATCTGAAGGTTCCCCAAAAACCCTTAGATTCCACAGGTCAGGAGACTCTGAGAAAAAAATGTCTTCTCCAGGCTTATCTTATCTAAGCATAGACACACCACAATGTCTGTGCTTATCTACCACTTCAAAAACACTCTTATTAATTTGCCATTATATAACCATGTTGGTCTCAATGCTTCATTAACAAATTTCTGTATCACAGCTTAACCAGTCCATCTTACTTTTACAGCTAATCCTCATGGTAGCTTGCTACTAAAACAGGGAAGCGGCGGCCCTCTACATTGACTATTGAGAACCTGACCTGAGAAAAGGCAGGTCTCATGAATGGGAGAACAAGGACCTCCCTGCCGGCCAGGCCATGGTTCTGCAGAGTGCTCTTCTTTAGATTCTGACTTCTTCTGTTATAAGAAGAATGACCTCTTTTCATCCCAGTTTCCAAAATTTTAAAAACGATGATATGCTGTGGCACATGCTTTATAGGACAAGATGAGAGCCAGGTGAGTGGTCCACACATCATCTGCTCTTCAGAAGACGCACTATCTGCTTCCATAAAGAGTTTTAATCTCAGATAAGCTGTACAGGGTTGCTATCAGTTAGAAATGAATATATGACAGTGAGATAATATTATTGTTTGCTTTCTCAGTACATGCTGAAAACTGTCCATTGGTTTTGATATAGAGCAAATGCTGATTAATCAATTAAATATTGTATCCATTATTTACTTTGTTTAGTCACCCAATAAGTACATGTTTAGCCCTCATAGGGTGCCAGGCAAGGGAGTTTCCATCATTGCATTATAAAGATTAATTGCTATTACTATTCTGATTATAAATGAGCACTTAACAAATGAAGAGTCCAGAAAGTGGAAGACAGGGATCACCTAGAAATGAGAACAAGATCCCAGGTAAAGTATCCAAAGATGATAATAGTTAGAATGAAGCTTATTAACACCTTTTCTCACAGGATTATGCTTACTTATCAAAACTGTAAATCATCTCTTCAAACTGATTTACTCGTAGATTTTCAATCATGCCACTTAGGTTTTAAAGATATAGTGTCCTTACACCACTATTACTCAGGTAAATAGAGAAGTAATCCAAGGACTACCCAACAGCTGAGAAGCCATCGTTGGAAATCAAAAGTTGTGTTTCACACTCAGTCACTGCCGTCAAGTGAATGTCAACTCGCAGTGACCCCCCCCCCCCCAGGACAAGGTAGAACTGCCCCTGTGGGCTCCTGAGACTGGAACACTCCATCTTTCTCCCAAACCTGTGTTTGGGTCTTAGAATTTTCCTGAATGATTCTACAAAATTTATTTTTAATTACACCTTTGATTGGCTTCTGATCCTAAGGGCCTGGATTATAAGACACCTCTCCTGAGCCCTGTGTTCTTTTCATTAGTTTGGTGATGTTGCTGGTACAGTTGAGGTGTGGTTTTTAGTAAAGGCAGAAGATGTGGGAACAATTGTAAACGAGATAGTGAGGATAGGTATTATTAAAATATTGATACAAAAAATAGAATCCTTTTACAATCTGAGGATCTTCTTTAATTTCTCCACATGGAAGCTGAAGAATTAAAGGCCAATCATTCATAACTGGAACAAAAAGTGATTGTTTCCTTCATAATAGACAAATTGTCAGATGTCTTGCTTGAAAGTTCTCTGACTCGAGGCTTAAGCTATAGGCAGATGTATGCCACCTTTGACAGAAGTAGTTCCTATAGCACACTCACCGCTAGAAACTCAGCAATCCGGTAAGGCACAACACACCTTGCCCGGTTTCCTGAGGCTTGTAACTTTACAGGGGAGCAGCCTCATCTTTCTCCTTGGGAGTGTCTGGTGGGTTCATCTGCTGATCTTACGGATAGAAGCCCATTCCTAGCCTGCTAGGTCATCAGAGCCCCTTAGCTTCTATCACCAGAGAGTTGTACATCATAGTTCTAGCTTATTTAAAATTTAAAAAAAAAGTCTTGCCTTTGCATTCAAGCAGACTCATAGTGACTTTATACAGGGTTTCCACATCTGTAACTCTTTACCTCCGCAGAGAGCTTCATCTTTTTCTTGAGAAGGGCTGGGATTTGAACTAGCGACCTTGAATTTAGCAGACCAATGTTCACACAAGAGTTTCTTAGTCTCATACATCTTTTATTATTATTATTAAATCATCTTCTTGGAGGCTTGTACAACTCTTATCACAATCCACACATACATACATTGAGTCAAGCACTTCTGTAGATTTGTTTCCCTCATCATTCTCAAAACATATGCTTTCTACTTGAGTCCCTGGCATTTGCTCCTCATTTTCTCCCTCCCTTCCTGGCCCCTCTCTCCCATGAACCTTAGATAATTTATAAATTATTATTATTTTGCCACATCTTACTGCTAGCATCCAGTGTCTTCCTTCACCCACTTCTCTGCTGTCCATCCCCCAGGGAGAAGGTTATATGTAGATTCTTGTAATCAGAACCTTTCCTACCCAACCTTCCCTCCAAACCCCCAGTATCTCCACTCTCACCACTGGTCCTGAGGGGATCATCTGTCCTGGATCCCCCAAGTTTCCAGTTCCTTTCTTTCCAGTCCAACCAGATTTGTAAAGTAGAATAGGGATCATGATAGTGGGGGAAGGAAGCATTTAAGAACTAGAGGAATGTTGTATGTTTCATCATTGCTACACTGCACCCTGGCTGTCTCATCTCCTCCCTGAGACCCTTCTGTAAGGGGATGTTCAGTTGCCTACAGATAGGCCCTAGGTCCCCACTCTGTACTCTCCCTCATTCACAATGAAAGGATTTTTTTGGTTTTGGTGTCTAATATCTGATCCCTTCAATGCCTCATGATCACCCAGGTTGGTGCGATTCTTTCATGTGGGCTTTGTTGTTTCTCAGTTAGATGGCTGCCAATAATTAATACAGTGAGAGGTGATAAAATACCCTCACCCATTTTGTGTCACATACAAAATAAAGAAAGATTTGAGTGAAAAGGGTCCCCTCTCATCTGTTATTTCCCCAAAATGCAGGACAGCTCAGAATATAAATTCAAAGTTAAAGGTGCAACTCAATTCCACATTGCATGTGTACAAACTGTATCCAGGCTGTAAGCAATCCCACATGTATCCCGGCCCCAATAGTCTTCATAATCTAACAGGGACAACTGGCCTGTCTGGGTACAGTGAAACAATACACAGGCGGTAATAAGACGGAGCCACCCAGAAGTCTGTTTAGACCAATTCAATCGGCTGATTAAATGAAAGAAGAAAAGATGTGTGAGAGAAACTTCCACAATGATAATGTGCTTCTTGAAAATGAACACAAGTTTGCAAGATAAAAGAAGATGTGCAAAGGATTCCAAGACAGAGATTCCTACCTCACTACCCACATGCAGGTGTGAAATCAATGAGAAAACGTGTTTTATATCAGTGTCAGATAGGTAGTGGCAAGAGTGCAGCTAGACGTCTAGATACATTGTAAAGTAAATATATGCAATATATGTGTATATATACAGTAATTTAGAAATAATGTTTCTTTCATTTTATTTCACTTCTCCAGCTTATGAAGGAACCCTGGTGGCTACAGAATGTTTTGTTAGGGTGCTAATTGCAAGGCCAGCAGTTCAAAGCTACCAGCATTCCAGCAAGGGAAAGACAGGGTTTTCTACTCTCATGAAAAGTTAGTCTCAGATTTAGCACTGGATTTAGTCTGGCCCTGCCATACTACCTGAGCCTCTCCGCAAGCATTTCTGTATACAGTAACTTTTTCTGATACTCTTTTTGGTAGGCAACTGGAGTGGCGGTGGGGGATGGGGGGGAGGTGGGGCAGATGGTGATGTGTAGAGAGGGAATGGGGTACTAACCCACCCAAGGAGAGTATATCCCACATATATGCTCCACAGGGAAAGAAGAACCAAACTTAAACCCAGTATTGCAGGATGTGAATACAGCATGATGGCATGGAGCAGGGAACCAGAGGGGGGGGTATCTGAACACACAATCCCAATCCCAACTACAGAGGAAGCCGCCTCTCCCCCAGGGGAGTTTGCCTTGGAGATCAGCACTGAGGCTGCAGCTTGGGGAATGATAGATGCCTGACCAGAGCACATGAGAACAAATGAAGGGGGAGGAAGAGAGAATGGAGTGCATCCTGGCCCACTGAGTCTTCAGGATGATATTCCCACTCAGAACAGCCGATACATAGACAGGATCATATGGTCAGCCCCATTATGAAAAAACTACCCTCGCTGACCCAAGGCCTTTCGGGGTCACCAGTGGAGAAAGAGGGTCAGGATTATACCGTCTGACCCAACCACACCATGGCAAAATACTAAGGGTGTGCAACAGAGTGTGGAGCTTCAGATGGAGTTTCAAGGATATACTTTGGGACCAGGGTGTGGCACCTATCTGACTCAACCAGAGGACACTTCTGGAGGTCAATGAACAGAGCTTGAATTATGTACAGGTTTTATATTGTTTTTATTTTTTACATATATATATATATATATATTGGACATTTATGGCTTTTTTGTTATTATCATTGTTTTATTTTCTTTGGTTGCTTCATTTTAGAATGCCTTTTGTGTACATACTGTTATTTCTGCAGGTCGATCTAAGATAAAATAGGCTGGATGAACAGTCTGGAAGTGAAAACGATGGGACTGATGGTTCCAGGGTCAGGGGGTGGGGGGGAGACATGGGAGAAGGGGAGGAGGGAAAAAGGAGGTGGTATTGACCAGCCCAGGGATACGGGAATAATAATTGATTCAAAATCAGTGACAAAGTGGGTGTGAGAGGCTCGATAGGGATTGATCAAGAGTTATATAACAGAGAGAAGGTGCTAAGGCCCAAGTGGGGGCTGGGCATGGTAGTGGGACAGGAGGAAAATAAAAGGAAATAGAGTAAAGCACTGGGAGCTAGGGGACATTTATAGAGGTTCAAAAGCAGGCATGTACATAGGTGCATATATTTATATATGGTGATGGGAAAATAGATCAACATGCATATACTTACTAGGTTAGTATTAGGACAGCAGATGGGCATTGGATCTCCACTCAGGTGCTTTCTCAGTGCAGGAACAATGATGCTCACCTTCCTGACACGATCACTGAAGACAAACGAGTACATAAGCAAAGATGGTGAAGAAAACTGATGGTGTCCGGTTATCAAAAGATGTAGTATCTGGGGTCTTAAAGACTTGAAATAAACAAGCAACCATCTAGCTTAGAAGCAACAAAGCCCACATGGAAGAAGCACACCAGCTAGTGAGACCACGAGGTGTCAAAGGGATCAGTTATCAGGCTTAAAGAACTACAAATTATAACATTGCATGCTCACTTTCCTGATATGATCACTGATGACATATGTGTGCATAAGCAAATGTGATGAACAAAGCTGATGGTGCCTGGCTGTCAAAGGGTATAGCATCTGGGGTTTTAAAGACTTGAGTAAACCAGCAGTTATCCAGCTCAGAAGCAACAAAGCCCACACGGAAGAAGCACACCAGCCTGTGTGACCATAAAGTGTCCAAGCAGCCGGTATCAGGCATCAAAGAACTAAAAATTTTATCATTATAAATGAGGGGGAGTGCAGATTGGGAACCCAAAGCCCACCAATAAATGAAGTGACATCTTCTTAGAGAGGGGTTCCAGGGAGGAGATGAGCCGGTTAAGGTATAGTGTAGTAACAATGAAATATGTAACTTCTCTAGTTCTCAAATGCTTCTTCTCCCCCGCCCCCCATCATGATGCCAATTCTTCCAGACAAATTCAGCTAGACCAGGGGATGTACACTGGAGTCAGAAACATGGGAAATTTAGGATAGATGTTCCCTCAGGACTAGTGGTGGTAGTGGTGATACTGGAAGGGTGAAGGGATGGTGAAGTAGAAAGGGGAAACCAACTTCAGGAATCTACATATAACCTCCTCTCTGGGGTACAGACAACAGGGAAGTGAGTGAAGGGACACATTGGATGGTGTACGATATGAAAAGTAATAGCAATTTGTAAGTTATTAAGTGTTCATGGGGGAGGGGGCAGGGGGAGGAAGGGAAATATGGGGAACTGGAACTGGAGACCTAAGTGGAGGGAGGATATTTTGAGAGTGATGATGGCAACAAGTGTGCAAATGTAGTCTGCATACAATTGACATATGTATGGATCATGATGGGAGTTGTATGAGGCCCCAATAAAATGATTTATTAAACAAAAGGAGGGGGAAAGAGGAGCTTATACCAAGGGTTCAAGTAAACAATATTTGGAAATGAAGATGGCAACATGTGAACAAATATGCTTGATACAAATGATGTATTGAATGTTGAGACCTCTAAAAGCCCCTAATATAATCATTGGGGGAAAAAGTTAATCTCAGAAACTCCCTGGGACAGTTCTCCCTTGTCCTGTGGGATCGCTGAGAGTTGACATCAACTCAATGGCAGGGAGTTCGTTTATGAAGACTCCATTTAAATTACCTTCATTGTCATGTATGAGTAATCGCTTTTGCATTTCGATTATAGGAACTTATACAAAGACTATCTTATTTGTTTTCCTTTCCCTAGAGCTTAAAATTCCCCGGTGGCGTCAGTGGTTGAGCGCGGGACTGCGGCCCACAGCTTGGCGGTTCAAATCCATCGGCAGCTCTCAGGAGCAGCGTGGGGTAGCTCCCACGACCGCCAGAGGGCAGTGACGCCCCCACCCAAAAAAAGTAAAAAGGAAGGCTTTCCCAGAGTACCTTGTATTGAAACTGAACTCAGTTAAATGACTTTACTTGATACGGTGGACTTGTGTTCGGTGATACGGTGGTCAATGTGTTCAGTCTCATTTCCAAAAGATAATGTTTATTTATTTTATTATTTATTGTTGTTAATATATACACTGATAAAGACATCCTACCTGCCTCATTTCCAGGTGCATACCCCAGTGGCATTGAGGACGTTCTTTAAGCTGTGCAGCCATCCTTACCCTTTTATTTTTTATCATTTTATTCAGAGTTCTTACATTGCCTGTTACAATCCATACATCATTTGTATCAGGCCTATTTCTTCATATGCTGCCATCTTTCTATACAGTTATTTTCTACTTAGTCCTTGGTATCAGCTCCTTCTCCCCCCCCCCCCACCTAACCCTTTGATAATAAATGATTCACTGACCACTGTCTCCCTTCCCCCATGGTTTCCATTGTTCTTTCCCCTGGAGGGAGATGTGTGGTTGTGTGTCTCCCCCTGTTCCTCTCCCCCACACCACTTGACCCTTCCCATCTTGTCTCTCTCTTCCCGTTCCTGCTCCTGGACTGCGTGTGTCCTGAGCTCTTACCTATGACTGTGTACGTGCCCCAGTCTAGCAGAAGGGAGAAGCGTCCCTGGGATGATTTGGGGGGTGGGGGGTGGGGGGGTGATAATGAAACCTCAAGGAACCAGAGTGCATTAGCCTGGGTAGACTAGAGAAACAAATCCATGGACACTGTGTCTAATAAAGAGGTTTATATACAAGAGCAATTGAACACTGAGAAAACATCCAGCCCAATCTAAATCTAGTCCATAAGTCTGATAATAGCCCATATGTCTGATACCAATCTATAAAGTCCTCTTCAGACTCATGAAACACATGCAATGACGTCTTATGCAGGAAGATAACAGGGCGGTGGATAGAAAATCTCTGAATCCAGTGGCATTGTAAACATCTCAGTGCAGACTGGGGTCTCTGCATGCCTTCTCCAGCACCCAGGCCTGCATCAGGGTGGGTCCATGTGTCTTGTCCGCAGCTATGTCTCCCAGGGTGTGAGCAAGGAAAGAAAGGGTCTCCTGCCTCCACGGAGGAAAATCAGGATTTCTCAGAATTTTCAGAAGACCATGCCCACACAAAGGCCTCACTGGCTCTGATCTGACTGACAAGCTAGACTCCACTCCTACATGCTTAATCCTTAAATTGACAATTATATAGCTACCACACAGAGGAATATTGTATGTTTCACTGGTGCTTTATAGAACCAAGATTGACCCTTCTCCGTGACCCCTCTGTGGGGGATGTTCCACTGTCTACAGATGGGCCTTGGTTCTCTGCTACAATTCCCTTGTTCTTGACCATACGATTTTATATGGCAATCTGGGCCTCTGCTCACACTCTCCCTCAATACAAAACCACATTGTTCTAACAAATTGGCAGTCTGAGATGCTCATCCTCTGGACACAATCGCTGAAGACAAAATAGGTGCATAAGCCAATGTCATGAAGAAGGCAGATAGTGCCCAGCTATTGAAAGATATAGTGTCTGGGGGCTTAAGAGCTTAAAGTAAAACAAGCGACTATCCAGTAGAGAAACAACAAAGCCCACTTGGAAGAAGACACCAGCCTGTGCGATCATGAGGTGTCGATGAACCAGGAAACAGGCATCAGAAGACCCTAACAATCAAACAAACAAAATCACATGGTTAAGAACGAGGAGCCCTTTCCGTTCTTTTCCGAGCTTTCCTCCCCCATTCATGTAATCTTGTTGCTTAGACATCCTGTCTAACCTTTCCCGTTGTTAAAAAAATAAAATTTTGGTCCTATACGTTTGTAGATAGCTCTTTAAAAGAGCACAACACTCAAGGCGAATAGTCTCTACTGATTTAATTAAACAATGGCTTGCTTTAAAGAAGAATTCAGGGAATATTACTGGTTTAACATTTGAAAATTTTCTTAGGGTAATTTACTTCCTTGAGATAATGTCAATAGCACAATTTATCCTCTAGAGGGAGCTCAAGGCACTTCCTCCCATGTCAACTCTAAGGTATCGAAGGTTGGGCTTTTTTGTTTTTTTTGTGGGTCAAGGACAAAAAAAAAGAATATTCAGACATGTAATTAGATAGTTAACTAAGAGGCTGCGTTTAAGAGATGGGTGTTTTTATATGAAGTAGTATGATTATAAATAGGTCTGGGGAAACAAATTACATTTCCTGGAACTCTTTTCTGCAAGATACCAATCCTCGTTGCTGGTTCTCACAGTTTCATCCAGATGAAAAGAACTGGCCCGCAGCCGCCTGTTGCTGAAAGCCAAGAAAGGATGAAGGAAACCCTAAGCCAAAACAGAACACTGGTCTAGATAGAAAGACTTGTTTCACGAGGTTAAGAAATTACATTGTTCTTGGCCCTGATGCCTATTATGAAAGGTGCCTAAAAAGCTTCATAGTCCTCCATCCTTGAAACGCAATACAAGTGCATGTAATGCTGCCCACCTTCTGACATGGCTCACATACCCACGTTACCAGAAACAAATGGAGCTAGTGCCATGACCCCTTTTCTCTGAAATAATAAACACAGGTACCAGAACAGTAAACCATTTGCTTAAGGCTGCAAATCTAATTCGTTTTGAATAATGTCCAGCATCGGAATGACGTACAATGGTTCAGTACTTATGCTGTGGTAACATGTGATCCAATTTTCAACAAACGTCTCATTTAAAATTTTAAATAAGTGATTTGAGATAAATTGGGACATCGGGCTCCTAGAACAGGAAATCTAGTTCACACACATTTTTGCTGTGCTTCCCTTGCTGTTAGCCCCTAAAATAGGAAGGCTTGAAATTGATCACTCAGTTCAAGGATTGGAATTCTCTTTGGAAGATTGGCTGCAAGTTTCCAGGAAATCGTGAGCTCCTGGGTCTGCAGAAGACCACTTCTTATGACCCTCCTGCCTCAGGAGTCCTGTGTCTCACAAGAAGTGTGTTAGGGTATAAAAGAGACGCCAGATATCAGATATCATTTAAGAAAAGTATTTATTAAGTCTTATAATACAGGGCAAAGACAAGACAGAGACTGACGAGGGAGACCATTACCTCATAATGACCTCCAAGCCTTATTTTACTGAGAACTGGTGCCTTAAATAGGACAGCAGAGGACAAAGGAAACTGTCACAGAAGCAGTAATGTGCAGCAGGTCTATCCATCACCGCTGCAGGCAGGACCAAAGAGGGAGCAACAGGCGCCGGATTGGGACATATATATTGTGCTAGACAGAAGCTCTTACAACATAGGTCCAGGCCTTCCGACCCACTTGCACTCATGACTATGTGCTCTCAGTACAGCAATCTCCAGCAAGGACTTCCCAGCGAGCTCCTTAGGCAGGCAGTGTAGGGGAGGGAAGCAATCCCGGTTCTAATGTCTGTCCTTATGCAAGCCTGCTCACATTGTCAGTTATAGGGCAGGAGGAAGTCAGTGAGACTTTGCACCAAGAGACTGCAAATGGATTGTGGGCTTTCACTATTACAAGTAGCCTTCTGCAAAGCCAGTGCTTACTCTCAGACATGCCAACGTCTAAGTACGTACATTTTACAGAAAGGATCTCTGTTTATTTCATTCTTAGATGAGTTGCTATTACAAAATAAGACTATTGTCACTTTAAAGCAAGACAAAACAGAATTCCCCTAATTTCATTCAAAACAGGCATGTTTGGGTAGGTCCCCATGCATTCGCTCTCTCTCTCTTTCACACACACACACACACACACACACACACTCAGACACGCACAGAATGCTTCATTGAGCATAACACTTACTCCTTTCCTGGTGTATGTTAGCCTTTTCTTCTGCGGTACTGGTTTCTTTTTTAAGAACTAATACCAGGAGAGTTCCAAAGAGTTGGCGATTGAAAATGTGTCACTCGTTCCATTTTTCCAAGACATTGCTTGGCTCCTTTTTCCCCATACTCCTTTCGAGTAGATTCCCTTATGTCCCTGGGTTCTGGGACTCACTATAAAGTCACACAGAAACTTTGAGGAAAAGTCTCACACAGTGGTAGTGTTAGGCAGCTAGCGGCAGAAACCAGGAGTTGTCCAGCTACATGCCAAAGCCTCCCTGCTCCCTTTACAGGAAGTCGGAAGCTGATAAAGGCTAGAGGGCATGCATAAATTCAGGCCTTTGAGATAGGAAGCCAGTACACCTGGGTACCCAGTGGAAGCCAGGTGGGCTCAATTTAGCCAATGGGGTCAACCATGCCTCCCAACGGTGGCCCTGCAAAGCCAGATTCTGAAGCCCACCCCCTTCTCTTCCAGCTGCTCCTCTGTGGGGCATCTCTTTTCTCTGGCCTAAGGTTTCCACATGTGGGGGTGAAGTGCCCTGAGGGAGGCTGTGTACAACCCGAGTCTTCTGTCCTTTGTAAAAACTCACTTGGATTACAAACAAGTCTTTTGTGTGAATTGTTTCCCACGCAAAGCCAAGGACCAGGGTATTTCCACCCAAGAAACCCAACAATAGGTGTTGTTCAGTCCCACATTTGCAGGCCAATTAGAGGTGAGCCAAATACAGGATCCAGACGTCCAAAATTTCAAAAATGCACAGTGGATCTTCTTTTGCTCTACCAGAACTCAGTCAGGAAAATGGAAGTCTGGCTTTCCAGGTGAGGCAATGAATGCATGTAGAATTGCATGGTGGACTTCCTTATATAGCTAAGGAAAACAGTGTGGCCTGGTTCAGATGTCACAGGAAACAGTGAGTGCAGCCGATTCACACCATGTACCAAGGTCGGGTCTTTTTAGAAAATTATTATTAAATAATTTTATTGGGAGTTCTCAAAGCTCTTATCACAATCCATACATTCATCCATTCTGTTGAACACATTTATAAATAGATTGTCATCATCATTTTCCCTCATGAACCCTCGATAACTTATAGATTATTATTTTCATACCTTACGTCATCCTCTGTCTCCCTTCATCAACTTTCCTGCTATTCCTCCCCTGGGAGAGGGTTATGTGTCAATCCTTGTGATCAGCTTTTCCTCTCTCCCCCACCTTCTCCTTATCCTCCTGGTATCTCCATTCTCATTATTGGGCCTGAGGGATTTATCTGTCCTGGATTCCCTGTGTTGCAGGCTCCTATCGTCAGCAGTGTACGTGTTCTGATGTAGACAGATTTGTAAGGTAAAACTGAGGCCATGATAGTGGGAGGAGGAGGCATTGAAGAAGTTGTGTGTTTCATCAGTGTTAGACTGCACCCTTACTGGTTCATCTCTCCCCTGTGATACTTCTGTAAGATGATGTTCAATTGTCAACAGATGAGCTTTGGGTCTCTACTCCATTCGCCCTCTCATTCATGTTGATATGATTTTTTTTTCTGGGTCTGACACCTGATCCCATTGACACCTTGTGATCACACTGGCTGGTGTGCTTCTTCCATGTGGACTTTCTTGCTTCTCAGCTGGATGGCCACATGTTTATCTTCAAGCCCTTAAAACTCCGGATGCTATCTCTTTTGATAGCCAGGCACTGCTAGCTCTCTTCACCACATTTGCTGATGCACCCATTTTGTTTTCAGTGATTGTGCCAAGATGGTGAGCATCACAGAATTCCAGATGATTAGAACAAAGTGTTCTTGTGTTGAGAGAATACTTGAGTCTCGTCCCAATGACCATCTGCTACAAGGTCAGATCTTAATCTCATTCTATTCTTGTTGATAGTAGAAAAAAAAAAACAAGCTCATAACTATCCAGTCAATGCTAACTCATAGTGACCCTAGAGGAGAGAGTAGAACAGGCTGTGAGTTTCTAGACTGCATTTTTTTACAGTAGTAGATAGTCCCATCATTTCTCCTATGCCCTCCAAAGTAGGGCTGTGTACCCATCAACGTATACAGTCCAGAATCATATTCAGTAAGGAATTATGGCTGACAGGGCCGTATTCATTGGCTACAACTCATCTCCTTCTGTTTTCTCTTTCATGTCATATTTTATGAACTTGGATTCAAAAGTGTTAGGTGATGATGATGAGGCAGAACAGTAGTGGTGGTAGAAGAGAGAATTGTTGTGGAGGAATGAGAGCGTTTATAGAACATTATAAGGAAAAGGGGTTATTAAAGTAATTACCATCAAGTAGCACTGAATTCCTTTATTACTCATCTCAAGTGTAATTTTATGATTATTAGTAACGGGTGGTAGTTCATGAGTGCAATATTTACAGGTTAACAATCCATAGACATTGAGGGTTCTGCACCTCGGAAGGATATAGTAGGCTGCAGTAGTCTAATGTTCCTACCGCAACAATAAGAAAAAAAGGCCAGATAGTCTTCATAATCACAAGTGAGCCCAGAAGTGTAAATGCAATAGCATTGAGGTGAACTGGAATTTCAAATTAGAGAGAGTCCTTCCGAAGACAGCTACCTTTCACCAGCTGTTGCTTTATAAGGGGGAGCGGGGATCTTTTCTGAAAGACTAGGTCAGGAGAAAGACTAGAGGAAACATGAAATAGGCAAGAATTCTGGCAGTTAGATGCATGTGGAGTTTAAATTCTGACACTAAATGTGCAGAAGGCTATGGTTTACAGTGAAGGCCACAAATCCATTTGGGCATACAAATAAATTCTGCCTCCACTGAATTTGTTTTCTTACCATTTAACTGGCGATATGTATGGCCTTGCAGTGAGGCAGAGTGTATTACTACCACCTGTTTCCCTGCCCAGGAAGGGATAATCTAGTCCTTAGGGGCTTCCTAGTCGTGCTCCAAGTGGAAATTGAGGTGTTCCCAACGCAGAGTCATGCACCATATCCTGACCGCAATGGCTGCAGAGCCCGTGAACCAACCTTCTAAGCAATCCTCTCTCTAAAAATGCACGTTTTGTAATCATGGTCCCATCCCCTATCTGTGGTCCTGCATATATCTGTGATGTATTGATCCGCCCCAATCATGCTTCTATGAGTTTCCCTTGTACTCTCGAGTCCTGTTTAAAAGACTGTGTCTCTGCAAACCCTTCAATGGGGGATGTCATTATGGCCTCAACCTGATGGTTTCTCTCATCTGGACAATTTGTCTTTGTTCTGCTTAAGATTAATAAATGTCTCTATACATGCTACCTGATTCTGGGATCTCATTTGTCCCCTACAAGACATATACTAAATGGAAACTTAGGGTAAAACTTAGACCGGTTACCTCCCAAGGGAGCATAGCTGAAGTGTGGCACTCTGCTTGGTGGGCTGGGGAAACAAGGACTTTGAATGGCAGAGAAAAATTTCCCAGAATTCCTCTCTGGGGTACGGACAATGGGGGCGGGGGTGGGGGTGGGAAGGTGAGTGAAGTGACATATTGGACAGTGTACAATATGAAGAAGTAATAGCAATTTGTAAATTATTGGGAGTTCATGGGAGAGGAGAAGGGGAAAGGGGAAATATGGGGAGCTGGGAATTTAAAAAAATAAAGAACTAGAGGAAAGAGGGAAAGAGGGGCTTATGCTGGGGGTTCAATTAGAAAATGTTTGTAGATAAATGTGGTAACATGTGTACAAGTATGCTTAATATGAACAATGTATTGAATGTTATAAGAGCTGTAAGAGCCCCCCAATAAAATCTATATTTAAGAAAAAAAAAAGGTATGGCCAAGTGTATTTATAGTAGTTTTGTGTGCAACAGCTAAAATTGAAGTGCAAAGAAAAGGAGCAGATTTTCATAATTTGTATCAATATGGTTGAATCTCAGACAAAATGTTGAAGGAAAAAATCTTAAGCGTATATCCTGCCTGAGTTATGTGTTAAACTGCCACGGTGATGATTCTCGGTGGTTTGGCCACCTGTTGCTTTTGTTTTGTTTTGTTTTGTTTCAGAGCCTGTAATCTGCCAATTAGCTGATAGAGGAGTTTCTTGGGAGGTGTTGCCTGCATTCATCATATAAATGCTCTGGCAAAACGCGTTCTCTCTGGATCTCCTTCTCAGACAACCAATCCTTAGACCTGCCACCTGACCTATCGATTTTCAGTTCCATCAGCCCTGCAGAGGACATGCTCATCCTGCTGCCTGACCCAAGAATTTAGGGTAAGACAGCCTCCTGGAGCCATTTCCTAGAAATCTCTCTATGTGTGCTTATATATATTAATGTTTTATCAGTTTTTCTCCTCTAGAGAACCCAGCCTGAGACATGGCATGCTTTCCTTTCTATGAAGTTCAAGTGAATAAAACTAACTAGGTAGGTCAGAATAGTGGTTACCTGGGAAGAAGCATCCTCCAGAGGCACCAGGAAACTCCCTGGTGTGCAAGAAATGCCCCTTTTCAATGTAGCAGCAGCTAGTTGGCTATATACAGCCAAAAACACTATCAAGGTACTCATTAAAGTGAAGCTCAATGAACAATGTAAAAGTTGGGCCATCATTGAAATTTCAAACTAAAATGATGCTTAGTGACAGATTGAAACAATAATGGGAGGCCGTCAAGTCCATGCCAATTCTTGGGGACCCCGTGTGTCTCCCGACAGACCTGCTCTTCAGGGAGTCATCTGCATTAACTTTTCAAAGA
>PVJH01027803.1:0-28172 GCA_004026705.1 Nesogale talazaci
TATATGTCCCTCCCTCCCTGGGATACAGACAACAAAAAAGTGGGTGAAGGGAAACGTCAAACAGTGTAAGACATGATATAGTGCCAGCAGATGAATGCCTCAAGTTGGAAACTGCTTACAATATGACTGAGGAAGAACTGCCTACTTAAAATAGAGTCTGCCATGATGTCGTGGATGGAGTAAATCTTTTGGGACCTTCATTGACTGGTGGGGCATGCATGGCTCAAAATGAGTAGGAACAGCTGTAAGCATCTAGTAATAATTGGCGCTTGAAATATACAAGCACGAATCTAGGAAACTTGGAAACCATAAAATATGAACTGAATCACACAAAGATTGATATCCTAGGCATTACATACTGGCATTGGCTCTTTTGAATCAGATAATCCTGGTTTACTCTGACAGGTACAATAAACACGTTGAGGGACCAGGTCAGACATGCCTTCACCATCCATCCTTTTTATTCTGACACCAACTATTCCTCCAGTAGTCCTCTATTTATATACTCAGCTGGATAATTTATTGCAGTGACCACACAGAACCTACAGACAATATTTAAGATTAAGGGTGTTTTATTAGAGACATTAATAAATTACCATAAGTCAAGATCAGCAGTGATTGGTGCACAGCAATCCTTCTCAACCAACAGTCAAATCTCTCTCTAGTTCTCCATCTCTCGGCCATGTGTTTGCTTAGCCTGTGCCATCATGGGCCAGGAAGCCAGCCTACCTGTTGCTCTGTCTCAGATGCATAGTCTCAAGCAGACAAGGAGAAGACACCCCAGAGTCTCCGTACTGATCTTCTGCTCTGTCCCATAATTTCTGTGCTGCAGTCTCTGGTCCCCCTAGACTTAGTCTGTGTACCTTCAGTCAGAGATTTGGAGCATACCATTTTCATATTGATGGGCTTTCTCTCTGCTGTTGCTTCAAAGATGGGACTCATCTTTATAATCAGAGGGAGTGATAATAATAACTGACAAAACCCTCAATTTATGCTATATGTGTTCTAATTGTTCAGTTCCATTGAATTATTTGGTAGGAATTACAGAAACTTAGGTAGAAGAGCTATATTAAGAATTTCACAACTGAAGTGCGACATCAGACAATCTAAGACATGAAAAAACTTATAAATTATCAAGGGTTTGTGAGGGAAGAAGGGTAGAAGAGGGAGGGGAAATGAGAAGCTGGTATAAAGGGCTCCAGTAGAAAGAAAATATTTTGAGAATGATGATGACAGCAAATGAACAAATGTGGTTCACCCATGGATGGGTGGATGGATTGTGATGAGTTGTATGTGCCCCCCATAAAATGATTTTTAAAAGGAATTTCACTCCACCACACAAGCAATGACTAAACAACTCTATAGCATGGGGTAGAATTGCCCCTGTGAGTATGAATCTCGGAAACCTTCTGTGAGTTTCCCAAACTGTAACTTTTTATGTGTAATTGAAGGACTCTACCAACATTTTCAGTCTGAACTTTAGGCAAACATGCAATCAAGAGACAATAATAATTACTGGGGATTGGGATTGAAAAGTTGGAAATGGAAAAGTGAATAGTACTTGAAAAAGTGTGGCCTTGATGATGGAAACCAAGTGGGAGCCTCATGACAGAATTTTGTGAGACTAATGATTTCTTCATTGCAAATACCTTTTTTCAACAATCCAAATGGTAGCTCTTCACCTGGATTTCTCCAGATAAAATACACAGACATAAAATAGACTACATCTATGACAAAAGTCTATGATGAAGCTCAATATCATCAGGGAAATCAAGGTTATTGGCTGAATATGGAACACACCATCAATTGCTTACATGTAAATTCAAGTTGCTAGAGAAAGATAAGACTTTCTACTCTTGTAAAATGTTACAGTTTTGAAAACCACCAGGGGAGAGTTCTACTCTGTCCTAAGGTGTGGAGAGCCGGATGCAGAGGCCATTGTTTGCTCTGCAAACAATCCCTCCCGCCCCAGGGCTTTATCAAAGACCACCAGATGCACAAAGGACACCTATCGCATGCTGGGACACACCCAGCCTTTTCCTGTATCGGTTCCTGGCATCTATGTTTAGTTTATATTTTACCTTTTTGTATAAGCCATATAGCTTGCTTTGTTTGTGTTACATTTTAGTTATTATACCTTTGTATTATTTTATAGTGCTTACATATGTTGTAACCTTTAGTCCATTAGATTATATTATAGCTTTGTGATTGGTTGCTTTAAGTTGCCCCCGCTTTGCTCCTGTATACCCCATTAGCATACTGGACCAAGTTGAGGACTACAGCCCCTTTTGCGTGCATTTTTTTTCTTATCTGGCACTCGGCCAGGATTGGCCCCTGTTGACTCTACCTCATTAGCATAAGCTGTGACCCTTACTCCTGACCATTGGTTTTATATACCCTGAGTTTCTCCCCAATAAACGAGGCTTGATCAGAAACCTGTCTTGCCTCCATTGTTCGCATCCCCTGCGCATCTTTGTCTTCCAGGCTCCGGACCCAGAGATCCATTTTGTGAATGTCCCGCGGGCCAGGACACTAAGGTTTCTTTGAGTCAAACTCAACTCTCTGTACGTTTCTTGTGATTGTTTATTTTAAGTTCAAGTTGAGATTTAATACAATTGAAACAAGACCTCAGAGCCAAAATATCAACTGGAGTCTATGCCATCTAAATTTCAAAAGCTTCATTAGAACAGGTTTGATGCATTGAACACCCATGACATAGGACCTGATAAATTGCGGGAGGACATTAAGAACATATGTTAAAAATTTTTTAAAGTCATTAAAAAGTCAATAAAGAAAGAAAAGAACAGAGTGGATGTCAGAAGAGACCCTAAAAATTACTCTTGATCGTAGCATAGTTAACATAAATGAGAGAAGACAGAGTATTATAATGAAATGTGCTAAGATCTGGACATAAAAAACTGAATGAAAGTGCACTTCTTGAAGAACCATACACAAACCAAAAGGCAATCATTCTAACAGAACTAGAAGGTGTGTGTCAGGATTCTAGTCTTTCACTATACTTATTTAATCTGTGGACTGAGCAAATTGTCAGAGAAGCTGAGCTATTTGAAAAAGAACGAGTCATCAGAATCGGAGGAAGGCTTATTAGCAACCTTCAATTTGCAGATGATAAAACCTTGTAAGTAAAGAGAATCTGAAGCACTTAATGAAGATAACAAATTGTATCCTTCAGTATGGATTGCAACTGAATCCAAAGAAAACAAACATCTTCACAACTGTACCAACCAGTAATATTGTAATAAATAGAGAAAAGATTAAAGTTGTCAAAGATTTTATATTGTTTGGGTCTACAATCAATGTTCATGGAAGCAGCAACCAAGAAAACAGATGACACATTTCATTAAGTAAATATGGTGCACAAAACCTCTTTACAGTGTTAAAGAGCAAGGATTTCACTTTAAGGACTAAGGTACGCCTACCCAAATTGTGGTATTTTGAATTGCCTCCTATGTATGTGAAAGTTGGAAGTTGAATACAGAAGAATCATGGGTTTGAATTGTGATCCTGCAAAAAGCATGAACTGCCTGAAAAACAAACAAATCTGTCTTGGAAGAAGTCCAGCCAGAATGCCTCTTAGAAGCAAGAAATATTTTAAAAGCTTCATCTCAAACTTTGGACATATTTTCAATAGACACAAATCTCTGAAAAAGGAAATCAAGCTTGGTAAAATAGAGGGATAGTAAAAAGGGAAAACCCTCAATGAAGTGGATTAACACAGTGGCTGCAATAGTGAACTCAGACATCAGAACAATTGTGAGAATTGTGCAAGACTTCAGGGTGTTTCATGTTCCCACAGGGTTATTATGATTCACAAATGACTAAACAGCAGCTAACACCACCACCAATAGTAAAGTCAATGAGTAGTACATATGTTCAAACACTCAAAAGTTCGCAGTTCAAGCCCACCTAGAGGTGCCTTAGAAAATAAGCTTGGAAATCTGCTTTCATTAAAGTCCTAGCCATGCAAACCTTGGGGAGAAATTTTACTCTTCACACATGAAGCCTGGCTAAAATGGACTCAGCAGCAACTAATAACTGCAAAGTAAAGAACAGTGATGATGGACACTGGACTGAAGCAATGCGATCATTGTGAGGATAACTCAGAACTGACCGGGCTGAGCTCCGGGGGCGTAGTGGTTGTGTGTGGGACTGCAACCCAGTGGGATGGAGGTTCAATTCCAGCAGCGGCTCCACAGAAGCAAAGGCTGTGCCTCCTACTCCCACCATCAGAGGGCAGTGATGCCCAAAAAGCAAAAAAACAAAAACAAAAACACAGAGCTGACCGATCCATTGTTCCTTGGCACATGGATTGCTATGACTTTGAACTCACAGCAGCACCTAACAACAACAACAGCAATTATTCTCGGGCCAAAATGACCATTTGTATTTTACAGGGAAAACATTTTTATCATCTAGATTTCAAATATATTGGCATATTTGGTATTTGGTATTTTCTCTACCACATCTGTAGTCTTTCTTGCAACCAAGTCTTCTTTCTTATTCCTAACTAGATGTTTCTCCTCTTCAACTCCTTTTATACCAATTGCTTTGTTTGCTTTGTGTCCTTTCTCAAACTCTCTCTTTAGATGTAGCACAACCACACTATCTTTCTGTTAGCTTGACAGGTGGATTTTAGCTTCTCTGTATTGAAGTTTTACATTTTAGTCTTCTTTTCTGTAAATTCTATTCTATCACTTTAAGGACTGCAGATCAGTTAAAAGCCAGGCTGCCTGATTTGTCTTTGTAACAACCTTTATTATTTCTGCCTAGAATTTTTAAAATTTTCATTATCTTTAGAATTAAGGAATTTCACTGAGATATGTCTCTCTGGAAGAGTATATAAATAGCTTGTGGGGTCATATTTGATCTCCTTTGGCTAAACATTGAAGAAAGATTCTAACTCCACACAAATCCAAGGCTGACTGCCTTAGGTTAGAGGTCAGACATGCTTCCATTTTCCATCATTTTTTACTTCTTCTGTCTGATAACAACTGTTCCTCCTAGGGCACATTGCTCTGCTGAGTTTGATATTTGTTGTAATTGCCACATAGTACTCACAGACAATATTCATGATTAAGAAGATTTATTAGGCAGTGTACAGGTTACAAGTCAAGATTTGGGAACAGTAATGATGTAACACTGGAGCAATTCTCCTCAGCCAGTCTCTCTCTCTCTCTCTCTCTCTCTCTCTCTCTCTCTCTCTCTCTCTCTCTCTCTCTCTCTCTCTCGTCCCTCTGCTTCCTTCTCCCAACCACTGCTCTGCCTTTCAGTCTCCTAGTTTCTGCACTGCTCCTCTGTTCTGTTACATGGTGTCCATGCAACAGCCTCTGGTCTTGGTCTCTGCCATTGCACACAGATGTCTTGAATATGTTCCTCAGGTAGCTCTTCTGATATTCCTAGGGTTTCTCTGTATGTTCCTGAGAAGGAGCTGACACACAGAAGGATGGATTTGTTGGAGGTGTGGTGTTTGTCTTTCAGCAGCCCATATCCCCAAGGAAACAAAGAAACTCAATATATCCTCCCCTTGGGTGAGAATTCCCTCCAAAATAGGGTTATAACCACTGGCATAGGGCTAGGATTGATAAGATATCAAATATGTACTGACTACATCTCAAAATGTAAGTCAAAAAGGATTACTAAAGGGATTCCAGTTCACACATACAAGGGTTTATGTCAAACAAAACATGTATCTGTGATCACTGCATGGCTCCAGATAAGTTCTCTTGGTAATATACTTGTCTTAAGTGATTGAGAGTGATTAGCATTATAATTAGTGTGACTGCAGCTCTGAGATCCTATGGACAAAAAAAATGAGATATAAGCTATCTTGGCCTTATGCTTAGGAAAGGCAATGAGTAAACCTGCATTCTATGCGCTATGATTTGGGAAATTCCAGGAAGAACCCTCTGATGTCAAGAAATGCCTCCTTATTCTATTGATGTCTAAAATTAAAGCTCTTCCTTCTTTTAAGTTATAAAGGGCCTTAGTAGAAAGAGCACAGTAATTCTTATAAGCCATCGGATCTCAAAAGCTTTATCATAGCCTTTACTGACAGCTCAAAATGTGAAGATGAAAGTGCATTAGAATTTTTGGTCCCTTAGAGGAGTGAGAGGAGGCTAAATGAGAAAAGGAGAGAAGTAAGAAAAGATACAACTAATTTTGCAATTTTACCTGGATTCATACACTAGAAATGAGGCTGGGAGTCTGTGGGACCAAGTCGTTAGAAGGATACATTGTACTTGAAAGTTGGAAAGTCTAGCATATTGTATCATCTATCACAGCCCTCTTTGGCAACATTTCAAAGGCAATACTGGCAAATACTCTAGTAGTTCAATCTTTGTCAAAAAATCAGAACTTTATTTCTCTTCTTTTTTTTGGGGGGGGGGTGGTGAGGAGAACAATCACTGCCTTTGGTGGTCATGGAGAACTTTATTTCTATTACTTAAAATAAGGAAGTGTACTTAAGTACTTTTACTTTTCTACTCTTTTTATTGTATATGAGATAATCAAGGAGATTGTTAGCAAAAAAAGAGAAGGTACTTTAAGGGCAAAGAAATTTAAATCTGATTATTGTTTCATTTAATGGTACTTATTAAAATCTGGAAAGATAGTAACTTCAGCCATTTCCTATTTTGGTTGCCCTTGCTATTTTCTAATGATATCAGCAGGAATAAGGCTCAGCTCTGCTACAGATAATATTATTCCTAAAAGATGCTGGAAAAATTAATCACTTAGTGACTTAGCAAATTTTTATCTTCATATCACAAAGCCTAAGGGAAAATATAGATGAATATTGATCAAGTATATATTTATTCAAACTCAGCTCAAGTTTTCTTACCATCAATGACCCAAAAAGGGAAAAGAGTGATGTTAATAAACTAACAATGGTATCTTTAATAATAATGTTAGCTAATAGCCCTATGTCAAGCATAGTGATATATGTATTTTATAAGATACATATTTTTTAAGATAATGCAGAAAATTTTGAACTATATTCTGAGTTAATATTCTGTGCATGTTAGTCAGTTAGACATGGATTGGGGAAAAGTACAGACATGGATTGGAAAAACTTCTCTGTTTTCCCCATCTATACAAGCAGGGCAACCACAGAGCCTATAGCATGAAGTGGAAATCCAAGTCCAAATGAGGCAATCATTGTGCACGCCTTCCTCCCTTAAATATTCACAAATATACGTTATGTCAACCTTTCTGTAAAAGTCAACTTTCCCAGCCATTTTTCCCCTGCTGAACTCAAGACACAGAGTGAATATCATAACATTGACATCCTTCACTTCCATTCATTTTCATGTGGCTTTGTTGAAGATATTACAGATTGGGTCATTTCAAGATCCATCTTGGGTTAGTTATTAAATCAAAGCTGATGAAGTTGGCTTATTAGAGTGCTGGTAATGTGGAGAGCAACTACCTCTTATCTCTCCCTTTCTTATATCTAGATATTATAGGTCCTTCATCTTTTGAAGCTATATTTTATGAAAGAAAAGATGTTTGAGAAAAAATAGCACTCAATAAGCTAGTCGATCCACCCAGTGCCACTAATCTACATCAAACAGATGACAAGTGAAATTGCTATCTGTGAAATATTTTTGTGAAAGATATGCAATCAGTGCATATAGATAGAGTGTGTTTTAGATTGCTTTAAATGACCTATTTTCCAAATGAACCCCCAGTGAACATTGAAGAGAGGCTATCAGAGACTTCACAAGAGCAATAAATAAATTGGATATGCTAAATTCCCTTTTTAGCTTCAATTAAATTCACTCTGTATCATATTCTTATTTTGTGCCAGGCATTGTGCTTGGTACTAGACAGATAAAAGAGAGTACGTTGGGTTTTCTGCTCTCAAGAATATTGTAGAAAGTAGTCTGCAATAAACTTTGGTGTAACAAAGACCTAAGGCAGAAATGGTTGACTCAATGTAGGCAGGGCAAGACCTGCTGGTGAAGGACAACATGACCCTGGGGATGGAGACAAAAGGAGAAGAGAAGGTAGGTATGTGAAAATTTGCCAGTGCATGGACACAGAATGCTCTGTGAGAAACTGACAGTGGTTCTTCATGACTCAAACAGAGGGTAGCTAGGTCATGAGGGGTGTGTGTGTGTGTGTGTGTGTGTGTGTGTGTGTGTGGTGAAGGTTGGTGTCCTCATGTCATAAACAAAAGTGTAGGTGATACATGTCAATATTTTTTATTAAAACAAGATAATGTAATAAGATCCTGTGAAAACAGTACAGTGAAAAGAACAAAAAAACCCACTTGCTTCACCTTTCAATTCACTTGTCTATTTATGTTAGATTACCTACCACATGATTTGGTATCTGACAGTCTTTCAGTCAAATCTGTTCAGCAGCATTCATTCCTTTATCTGAATAAACAGGCTAGAGATGGGGAAAGAGCAAATGATGATTGGAAAGAGGAGCACAGTTCAACAGTGAGACTTTTCTGCATTTTACCAGTTTTACTAGCAATGAAGCAAAAGTGCAGGTGAATCAAAGATGCTTCCCCTACTCCCTCCCCTCATCCTGGGGGAAAGCAAAACAAAACTAGAAGTCCCAGGAGAATCACCCATCAATGTTGGAAGATGATTCTGGAACAAGAGGAAAGTGATTATGGAACAAGGGGCAAGCATCAGTTTCTATGTGGAATTGCTGAGAACTGGCTCTTGGAAGATCTGAGGCAAGACAGGTGGGGTATTCTGTGAGTCAAAGAAGGAAAACCAGGAAATTTTCATGATCCTTGGGGATAAACTAAAAGAGGCAGCAGTCTCTCGGAGAGAGCCACGTACCTCACCAGAGGTCACACACCTGAGAAAGCATAAGTTTTAATCTCTTGCGCTGAGTGTATCTCCTTCTGAAGGTTTTCATGCTGTAGAGCTAAAGAAATCCCCCAGGCACATCATCTAAAAACAAACCAGATGGTTGAGACCCTGTCTCATAGGCCATCCAGTTGGAGAGATGATGTGCAGACGTGAGCAACTCTGGGTGTTAACAGCATCTGATGGAGAAGCAAAAGTCACTAGCAAAAAGAGACTTACCCTAGTCAGAAACGTGGGATCCATCACCGCACCAGAGTCCTTATCCTCCTTGCCCCGTCCTTCTTTGTTCTGTCCTTCTCTGTCCTCCCATAGCCTTTACTGATGCTATTTGAAAGGCAAGGATGGAAATTTAACCTGAATTAAGACTATCATTTTGGTAGTATTTTATTTTATTTTATATTCCCAATCACTGACCGATCTAGTCTAAGTTTTTCAAGAAGGACTGAAATAGGCATAAGTACCAAGTTTGTATTCTTCCCCTTCTCCTCTCCTCCCTATTTACTTATTTTTCTGGCTTGCAACCAGGAATTGTGACTAATATGGAAATAATCACTTGAAGTAAGATGTTGCAAATGATACACCCTAAAAGGTTGGACTGGTTCTGTCAAAGAAAGTACAGGGATTACCAAATCCCCAGCCGGGAAGCTGGCATTCTCTGTAATGCATTAGGACAGCTGCTGATTAAATCTGCCAGTTCACCTGTCACCTATTGTAGCTTAAGATGTCAAACATGCCAGCTGAGACCTGAAGTGTACATTTACTTGTAGAAACCTGCCAGGATGTTTGAGGACTTTGGCTCCTACTTGTGGCCCTTACTAAAATCCCTTTAAATCAGGGCGGCCCAGCCCCTCAGGGTGGAAGAGCCAATAAGAACAGTCGGTGGATCAGTATCAGTGTCAAACCACACTGCTTTAAGTAAGAAACCCCTTAGGGTCCAAGTTGGCCTACCTGAAACCAGTGTTGCTTTTTAATGGCCCACAATAGATAATCACCTTTAGCTGAGAGTCAGATAAATCCCAAAAGGTTGAAAAGACCAAATTTGTTCCCCAAAGTAAAAAAAAAAAAAAAAAAAAAAAAAACAAATCTGTTGTCATCAGGTTGAATCTATCTCCTTGGAGAATAGAACTGCCCTGTGGACTTGACCAAGTCATTCTTCTTCACAGAAGCTGATTTCACATTGTCCTCCCTCAAGGGACAGTGACTTCAAGTCACTCAACCATTCATTTTGCAGCCAAGCCCATGTAGCCTGAAGAGATGTATTATATATTTCTTAGCATGGCTGAATGAGCACTCATTATAGGTAGGTATCAGACATATGGGCTAATATCAGACTTAAGGACTTGATCTGAAATGGGAATGTTTTCTCAATATTCAATTGCTTATTATATAAACCTCTTTCTTTTATCCATATGTGTGCCCATGAATTTGTTTCTCTAGTCTACCCGCACAAGCAAGGGTGTCATTAAACAGTTCATTTTAATGCACTGTGGTTGCACAGTGTAACTCCCACCATGGGACTTGATAAAAAGTGGGGGGAGGTATTGGTAGGTTTTGTCTGTGTGCTATTTGAACAGGATTCTCTGCAATGCTATCCTGCTGCATATTCAATGAGCCCTCTGAGAAGGAGCAGATAGGATTTCATCACTGGCAAGAACCAGGAGGGGACAGTATCCTCTCAACCCAGCATCTACTTCCCACTGCCTGACCTTTGGCTATTGGATCAAACAGCAATTTCGTGAGAAACGTTCTCAAAATTTTTTGGTGGGGGGACATCACTGCCTCTGTTGATCGTGGGTGCTACCCAGGGTTCCTCCTGAGAGCCACCGCTGGGTTTGAACCGCCAAGCCTGGGGGCCGCAGTCCCACATTCAACCACTTATGTCACTGGGGCTCAGCCCACATCCTCAAATTTTTGTGATTTTCTGTGGGACATTGTACCAATGCACAGAGTGCAGAAATGGGAGGGATTATACTCAAGTGAGGGTTTGGGGAAAATGAAACTAAATAACATCATGGAAGAGTTGAGCATGTGGGGGCATCATGGATCCCCAACTTCTTGGCTTTAGTCAGGTTTTAATTCTCCTAAAACAAATGATTACCACACTGCCCAAGTCCACTTCAACATCATCAGGTAAAGTGTCATCTTCACCTCACAGTCTGTTAGTGGGCCTTCCTCCAATCCTAATGCAGCATTCTTTTCACAGAGTCCAGCCTTTCAGGTTAGGGGCTCAGTAGAGAGAGTATGTGTGGCAAAAGGATACAACTCTGATGCACGTTTTCCTAATTTTATACTATGCAATATCCCCTTGGTCTCTCTGACTGTCGGTCTTCTTGGTCCTTCTATAGATTGCACATGAGGGCAAGAAAGTACTCTTGGATTCTCATTCTTCTCGATGTTATCCATGGTTTGTTATGATCCCCACAGACAAATGCCTTTGCACAGTCAACAAAACACAAGGAAACACTTTTTGGTATTCTCTGCTTTCAGCCAGGGTCCATCTGACATCAGTGATGTATCTTTCTTGTCACATCCTGCTCTCTAAATCAGTTTGATTTTCTGGCAGCTCCTTGTCAATGTACTGCTGCAGCCATTTTTTAAATGAGCGTCAGTAAATTTTTATTTGCATATAATATTAATGCTATTATTAGATATTTTCTATGTTCTGTTGGGTCACCTTTCTTTGTAATGAACACAAATATGGATTTCTTCCAGTTGGTTGGCCAGGTAAATGTGTGATATTTAAGGTTTTATGTAATTTTGGCTGTGCCAGATTCTCTGTGATTTTTTTAATCTTCGATCTTTATAAGTAACTGAGCAAATTCTTTACATGTCTAGTGAGCAAGATTATTTCATCTGCATATCAAAATTGTCGATTGGAGTCCACATACTTCTGGATATAATCCAGTTTCTCAGATTATCTTCATAATACATAGATTTAAAAAGTATGGGAAAGGATACAACTTTGACACATGCCTTTCTTGATTTTAAACTATTCTGAACAAGGGACTGCTTCTTCACCTATGTACAGGTTCTGAATGAGCACAATGAGTATTCCAGAATTCTCATTCTTGCTATTTTATCCGTAATTCCTTATTATCCACATTGTTGGATGCCTTTGCACATGCAATAAAACAAGTGCAAGCATCTTTCAGACAAAAGACATAGAACATCACAAGTAAAACCTCTCATTCGATGTGCTCTGCTGAATCCAGATTGAATTTCTGGCAGATTTCTATCAATGTGCAGCTGCAATCACTTTTGCATTATTCAGTAAAATTTTACTTTACATGTGATATTAATGATATCATTCAATAATTTTCACAGATTTTGAATCACCTTTCTTTCAGGAAAGCACAACTATAGATCTTTTGCCAGTTGCTGCATTATATATTTCTTAGCATGGTTGAATGAGCACTTCCATTTTTGCAACAGTTTGTTGGAACATTCCAATTGGTACTCCATCAATTCACGGATTCTTGTCTCCCACCCACTCCCCTGCCTTCAGAGTATTTTCTTCAGACTTTTTTCTTTACTGCCATCAATTCTTGATCACAGGCCACTACTTGAAACAGTTGAACATTGCTAAATTATGTTTTGGTAGAGTAATTCTGTATATACATTTCATCTTTTTTCCCTAATTATTTTGCAGCATTAAAAACAATCATTGGCAAATACTTTACAAATCATACAATTTAACCATATTAAAAAGAGTGGTATAATAATCACCACAGTCAACTTTAGAAAATACTCTCTAATATACATACTTGAACACTCAATTTTCCTCATCCTCCTCTGCTATGCCCCTAGGTAATTGTCAATTCAGTTATTGTCTCTATAGATTTACTTATTCTTGAGTTTATATAAAGGAAATTATACAAAACACAAATAGAAAGCAAAAAAAAACACACAAACCCAACAACATCTAGATAAAACATAGAAAAACCTCAATCAAAAAGAAAATAGAAAATGTTAAAACTGCAACAACTTTTAAATGGGTCAAAAGGAAGATCAAATGACAGGGTACTAGAATTTAACTACTTCTGTCATAATTGACTTTACAATGCACTCTGGCTGATAACAAGGTATTCACATCCATGGACTATGGACAGGGGAGATTTATTGGAGGTGTAATTCATGTGTGGTCCCTATAAATGTATTTTAGGCTGCCACTGTCATCCATACCCTTCTGAAAACCAGGTGTTCTAGGGAATCCAGGACAGATAAACCCCTCAGGACCAATAATGAGTGTAGCAATATCAGGAGGGGAAAGGGAAGGTAGGGGAAAAAGGGTGAACCAATCATAGTGATCTACATATAACCCCTCTCTGGGGGACAGACAACAGAAGAGTATGTGAAGAGAGACATCAAACAGTGTGAGACATGAAAAAATAGTAATAATTTATAAATTATCAATGGATTTATGAGGGAGGGAAGGTAAGGGAGGGAGGGAGAGGAAAAAATGAGGAGCTGATACCAAGGGCTCAAGTAAAAAGAAAATTTTTTTATATTGATTATGGCAACAAATGTACAAATGTGCTTGACACAATGGATGGATGAATGGATTGTGATAAGAGCTGTATGAGACCCCAATACAATGATTTTTTAAAATAAAAAATAGGTGCTCAGAAATTAAGTTCTGATGCCACAGTCTCCTTCATATTTGGATTTTAGTATTTACAATCATTGGATCACACAGGAAGAAGCAAGTCTCCATGTGTACTTAGTTGACACTTCATTTGTAAGGCTTCTTCTTCTTCTTCTTCTTTTTTTTTTTTTTTTTGGTTTTTGGGGCATCACTGCCCTCTGGTGGTAGGAGTAGGAGGCCCAGCCTTTGCTCCTGTGGAGCTGGAATTGAACCTCCATCCCAGTGGGCTGCAGTCCAGCACACAACCACTACACTACCAGGGCTCAGCCCTGTGTGGCTTCTTGACCCCCAATGCTATTCTTTCTAATAACCAGGAGCCATCTAATGTATTTGCCACCCTTTGCTATTGCACCCAATCGCCAGTGATCTTTTCATTAGAGTAAGTACCAAGTAGGGCCATGTCATCAGAACTAATTGGTCTTAGATTAGTGCTAGAATTAAGTGTGAGCTCAAAATCCAATAACATATCAGCTGAGTCCTGGTGGCACAGGGGTTGTGTGCAGAACTGCGGCCCACAGGGTTGATGTTTCAAATCCAACAGCAACTCTCCAGGAGCAAGAGTGGGCTTCCACCTCCCACCAGGGCAGTGATGTAAAAAACAGAATCCAATAACAAATCAATGGCTTATATATGTCTTTGACTCACTGTAGAGACATTTATAGGGAACATTATAAATCATCCCTCTGGTCTATTTTAACCAATAGTATTGAACTTCAAATACAATTGAGAAAAAAGACATTACACAACTGCAGACAGGTTTCAGACTGCAGAACATGAATTATTAACTTGTACAGATTAAATGCTTAAGTCACTGGACACTACTTACATTAACAGTGGTGGGTGATCATAGGGTAAAACGTTCAATAACACTCATTGACAAAGGCAGAATCATGCCTACCAGATAAATACATGTCATAAAAAAGCAAGCAAGATATTAAAACAGTACATATTCACTGGCCACCATTCATTGGGCATCATCAAGACAAGAGATAGAAACAAAAGTCTAATGACCACTAATTCCGGAACTGTCGGATAGGTCATCTGTTCATTCTCACACTAGGTTGCTTCACCCTTAAGGCCAAGGGAGTATGTCGGTTCCTTATATCTGCTACTTGAGAGTTTAAGGTAACTCCCAGCTCATGTAGTAGGGTTTCCACAAAAATTCCTTCTGGTTTGACTTAAGAAAGATGATGTCCATCTTTCTCAAAAGGATAAAGTCTAAAGTCCCAGGAATCTCTAGGACATGGGCTAAGTCATCAACCAGGACTGGATAGAAACTAGGTCAAAAGTGTACAGGTAGGAACATAATACCAAGTGTATTCTCCCCTTGGAGATGATGTAAGTGTTGTTGAGTTTTACTCCTCCCCCCAGGGGGAGTTTGCTTCACCTATTTACTCACAGTAGAAGTGTAATTACCTTCCTCCTACTTCCTCCACCAGGGCAGTGATGTAAAAAAAAAAGTGTATTACCTTCATACACACACACACACACACACACACACGTATTTTCCCTCCCCATCTTATTTTGCCTCCCCATCTTGACTTGCATTTCCAGTATGTCTCCCTCATCATTCCTGTAGGATTGTCTGTCCTTCCAACATCTCGTAACACTTGGAAAATTGCTGAATTTTTTTGCCCATATAATCCTTTAGTATTGAAACGAGGCCTAGTTTTTCTTCTTCAGTTCTTTCAACTTGAGAAATTCTGAGAGTTTTTCCCAACTCCAAGACTGTGTACCTTTCATCATGATATTTTAATGCATCTCTTCAAGACACCCTTTGAAATTTTCAGTTCTTTTACTAAATTGCTTTAGGTACTGTACATTCAAGAGTAAGTTTCAGAATTTCTTTTGACTTCCTTTTTCATCTTTTCTTTCCATTTTGTTTCTCAATGACCTTTTGCTTTCTTTGTGCGTGATATTCTTGAGGTCACTCCATAACTCATTTTGTCTTCAATCATTTTGTATATATTTATTTTATTTTGCTAATATGCATAATTTTATGGTTACTAAATCATCTATATTATTAAGATAAGTAATAAAAATGGAGAAAATATCAATCCCCTTCCCCAAGTTTTTCTATTTTGAAAGAGGATGTGTCTGCTGCTGTGCTCTGGCCAATTCTAAAGACATTATCATGACCGCTATGCCACTGGACAGAGGTTCTTGCTCATTAAATATTACAGAACCTCATGTGGGAACTGCACCTCCTTTCCTGCCTTCCACATGACTTGAGTGATACGAGTGCTGCAGACTCTCGAAGAAACCTCCATCGTATTCCTGCCCCTGCCGCGCACCCCTTGAAAGTTCTTCTACAACACAGTAGAAGCTCGGAAGCTATTACAGCATACCTGAAAAAAATGTAGGTCAAGTTGCTCGAGGCATTAGAGGAGTTTTTTTTTCTCTGCTTACTTTCTCTGTATGCCTTCTCTTTACTTGTAGGTCTTTCTTCTAATTTCCTCCTGCTTCAGTGGCTAGTTTTTGTCATTCAGAACTGTTTAGCTTTGGGGGGAAGAAAAATTTACCACATTCCTGCTGTTATATATTGGATGGCATTTGAGGCCGAAATCCAACACTGACAATATAAAAGAAATAGGATGAACAAAGAAAATACATAAGACATAAGGGCTAGAAAGGAATTCAGAAGCAAGTACATTCTCCATCTTTATTTCCAAAGATATAACTTCATAGCTTTTGAGGGAAAAAATTATACCTACTCTAATTTAGAAAAGGAAGACAAAATATTACACTATTTTTGGGCTGAGCCCCCGTGGCATAGTGGTTGAGTGTGGGACTGACACCCGCGGGTTTGGTGATTCAAATCCAACGGTGGCTCTCAGGAGCAGCGCTGGGTAGCTCCCACGACCACCAGAAGGCAGTGATGCCCCACCCAAAAAATATTACACTATTTTCAACCAAAACAAATGTTTCCTTAAAATAGTCAATGAATTTATTTAATACAATAAAAATTAAATCCAAATCCCTTATGTGCCTTAATATGCATAAAAAATTACAAGGGGTGTTTCACATTATGTAATTTTCTTTGACAATAAACCTATGAAGAAAAATTAGGCCTCAAGTTTCAATAGTAGGATTGCTTTTTCCTTTTGCCAATGAAGATATTAGCATTCAGAGGAGTTAAAATAGTTACCCAGCACTTCAGTGACGCTCTTCTGGCTCAGAAGCCATCATTCTCATGGCAGTACTATGGAGATCTGAGTTAAACACACTGGAATGTCAACTCAGTATAAGGGTGAGTGAATGAACAACCGTATGTCAGAGAGTATTTCAAAAAAGTTCATGGAAAAAAAGATTAAAGATAATGGATTTTTATTGGTTTTTTTTTGGATTTTTATTGTTTATTAACATTTAGATTCCCCTCATATATCCTAGCAAATCATAACCATAAAAGTTTCACCTGGGGAGAGGGAAAGAGGAGCTCAAGTAGAAAATACTTGGAAATGAAGATTTGGCAACATGTGTGCAAATACGCTTGAAACAAATGATGTATGGAATGTTATAAGAGCTGTAAGAGCCCCCAGTAAAATCATCGGAGGGGGGGGGAACGCTTCAACTGGAAGGAACTGCCTGATATCATAAATATACACCACCTAAAAATCATATCAAGCCTAAATTTGGAAAGAAAAATTCATAACACTGCTGAATGATTACTTAGTCTCAAAGTTTCCAAGCCCTAACAAAGAGTAGCACTTACATGATTCTTATGCTGACTCACATTTTCATCTCATAACCAATGACCATCATGAGAGTGAGATTTGTATATCAATTGGAATTTGTATGAAAGTGTAGCAGGGAATTCCAGCCTGTCAGTCATGCCCTATCCAATGATGGTGCCTCCTTGGAGGGGTGGCCTATTTACATAAGAGAAAGGGAGCTTCTCTTACTCCCTCTGCTCTTTGGAACTTCTCTGCATGCTGGGAGCCTGCACACATTTCACCTTTCTGCATCATTGGTCTTAACTTCCTGAGTCAGAAGAAGGCCCGACTAGCATGAGACTTACTTGTGGAATCGAATTGGACTGGACTGGATGCCTTCTTTGTACAAAATGACTTATTGAGAGAAGGTTCTTTCTTACACATATGACCAGTTTTGTTTCTCTAGACAGTAAAGCCTAACATAACCATGGATGGATAAAACATGTTTTCTCTAAACAATTTTTATCCCACATCTGAACCTTTTTTAACTTTTTCAAAGATTATAACTTTGAATCCACATAATTCCAAATATGGAAAAACTTACTTCTGGTTGAAAGAAACATATTGTAAAAGTCTGTACCATAAGTTGAACTTATCAGCAAAGAGAAAATAACCTAAAGAGTATGATTTGCATGGTATGGGATAAATCATACACATGGTGATAAACATAAGCCAGGAAAAAATATACGAAGGCTTCTAAAGGCAGGCCGCCATACATAGAAGATAAATGAGTAGGAATGACCAGAATATATATAGAAAATAGAAATATAATTATGTAGTTGAAACAAAGGGGTTTCCTCACCAATTCACAATAAGAAGTTAAATTTTTTAAAAGAAGAAAGCAGGCCTACTGCGAGACAACAAAATGTTGTCTCACATTTAGGGGATGACCAGGTTAAGGGATTTAGAACTCCAATCCACGGAAATAATGAAAATTGCTAGAAGGTTTCTCTCTAAGCTATCCCTAGGATCAAGGCATAGTTGGGGCACCCAAGAGCAACATAATAAATCCTTGTAAGGGCATCGAAGGACAAAGAAATATAAAATTAAAGAGCTGGAAGGGAAACAATGGAGTGAACGGGCAACTGCCCCTACAACCAAGTGATCAAATACTACATCCAGACAGTGAAACAATGCATCATCCTGCACCCTCTGACTTGATGCAAAAGTACTTCACTGTCACCTCTAGAGGGAGCTTGTGAGAAATGTTTACATTGAATCTAATAAAGCTTAGAGAAAATATTAGTAGAGGAAAAAGTTGAGCCTCAGGATGAGAACAAAACTAGAATGTGAATGTCTTAGTTAGCCTGTGCTGCTAAAACAGAAATACCACAAGTAGATGCTTAAACAAAACTTTGTACTCTTACAGTGTAAGTAGCCAGAATTTCAAATTCAAGGTGGCAGCTCCAGGGGTAGGTTTTCTCTCTCCCCTGTCTCTCGGGGAAGGTTCTTGTCTCCTTTCAATATCCATAGTTCCAGCATTCTCTCTCCACCCTCACACACACACACACACACACACACACACACACACACCTCTCCATGGGTCTTGGCAGCTTGGGAGATTCTCATTTCTGGGACCTCGGATCCAAAGAACCCACTTAATTTCCTACCTCTTCCTTCTCAGTCAAGTCTCTTTCGCTTTCTGCCTATTTCTCTCTTTACCTCTTGTAAGATAAAGAGGCACACCTCTTTGTCACACCTCGAAGAAAATGCCCCTAGTATCACATCAACGTTCTGGCCTGAGTACGGATGTTGCCTCCCATCTTAATCACCTGCAACTGACAGACTGATCACACCAGACCCCAGCACAGGTGATGACTACAACACTGTTTAACTGCCAACCATAGAGAAGCACGACCTAGCAAGTTGACATGTATTTCAGAGCAGAGGCATGAAGCACTACCCAATTCACGACAGTGGCATATTCTATGGTTATCACAGAATGAGTATCATGAAAGAAATGGGAGAACTATTCCAAAAACCAAAGAGACAAAAAATTAAATGCAACACGTGAACTCTGATTGCATTGAAAAAAATAAACAAGGCTATAAAACAATATTTTGGGACATTGGGGAAAATTGAATGTGACTATGGGCTAGATATTAAAGGATGATAGGGAAGAACTGGAGGGAAATTTAGAATTTATATGATACAACATTTTAAAAGAACAACATCATATTCATTTCACAGAAGAGGAAATGAAAATCCTGGCACTTTACAAGTTATTTGCTTAAAGTTGCTCACCTAATTCACAATGACGTTGTTTAAACTCAGTTTTACTCATTTGCAATGCATTGTTTTTGTTTCCCACTAATAAAGGCAGATGCTGTGTATATAAATTTTGCCCACTACATGAAAAATACCATGACGATTATCAATTCTAACACAAATTCTTAACAATATAATAAATAAGAAAAGATATGCTCTTTCTTGGTTATCTTTTACAATTGGGACTCATGAAGTAGTTTAATGGGCCTGGGAGGGCTGATTAGCTTTTTCTTCGGTCTTTTTGCATGCAAGGAGCACTCACTGTCTCCTCGATGCTTTCGAATTAGCGCCTTCTTCTTCCAGACCAGTCCAGCATGAAAACAGCCAGCAACCACAGCAGGAAACACAAAAGGTCCTATCTTGCCCGTGTTAATTATAAAATTGCATGCTCTCTCCCAGAGACATAAAAATGTATTGAAATGCTAGAACATGAACAAAGATGAATCATAACCCACTACTCTACAACTTTCATGGTTTGGGTCTATAACTGTTTGTCTAGCTCCCTCTGCAGCTGATAGTCAATTCTTTTCATCACTGAGAGAAAGGCCATTTAAAAATGAATGCATGCCCACAACACAAGAGAATTATCAAACAAAGGTAGACCCCCCCAAAAAGTCTCAAAATTAATGAAACCTTAACTCCTCTTTCATCCTCTTAAAGTGTTGGCTAGAACTGCAGATACATTTATTATTGATGTCTATTTTCATTTTGTTTGCTTGCTTATTTATTTATTTATTTATTTGGTTTTTGGTTTTTTGGGCATCACTGCCCTCTGGTGGTGGGAGCAGTAGGAGGCCCAGCCTTTGCTCCTGTGGAGCTGGAATTTTGCTTATTTTTAAAAACACGTAAAGCATTCTTAACTCCATCTGTTTACAAGAAGTACATAAATTCTCACAAAGCTTCCAAGGCACCCCTCTGGTTGCTCTCTGCCTCTTGATGCCCTGTAGCCTGGCCTTGTTGAGCTTTCGGTAGCACTAATCAGGGGGAGGGTGTCTCCCCCTCTCTCTCCTCCGCTCCTACCCACTATCCTCATACCCTACAACTCAGACACACTCAATGTGAGTTCTGAGGCCTGCAGGTGGACCTGCAGGAGGCATTGCTTCAGCTGAGGCCTCTGCTGGCACTGTTCTCACATTGTGAACATAGACATAGATTTTCACATCCAGCCCAACTACTCCTGGAGCAAGCTGCCAGCAAATGTGAGGCAGAGACTTGGACTTTCACATAAGGATTAGGAAAAGTAGGTGGACCTGTCCATGATCTGCAATCTGTTATGCTACACAAATAGCATTTAAGCATCAAGAAAGATAAACACAAATACTATGAGGAACTACGAAAGTACAGCCACATCACCTGCTATGCCCATAATAATCATATATAAGGGTAAAGGACTGAGCATGCTATGATTTTTATACTATTGTAAGATTGTAGAGGTTATTGTTAACAGTGAGAAAGGTTCTGATTCATTGGCCATTTTAACATAATGGGTTACACCTTGAACTGATCATTGCAACATCAGCAGTTCAAAACCACTAGATTTTCTACTCCTGTAAATATTTACAGCCTTCAAGACCCAAAGTGACAATCCTACTCTACTTTAGAGTCATAATTGACTAGATTGTAGTGAGTTTGTTTTATTGAGATTTGATTTTCTAAGGATTGTTGGCTTAGGGAGAAACCAGCATGCTGATCTTATGTGTCAGTATAAATCATCATGAAGAAAGGGTAGCAGTAATTTCCTTCCAGTGAAACCAGTAGAAACTAGCATAGAGGCAAGGCTGGTTATATTACAGAGGATATAAATATAACTATCTTGATGCCGCAAATGTTAAACTTGCTTCTGGGATGCTTGACCTACTAATTCCAAAAATGACACCAATTTCCCCCTATCAGCTCTAGATTTTGAGATACAGAACATATACCATATACCACTCTTCACCTTGCTCCCAAACAAAAATCAGCACATTTTAATGGAGTGTAGCTAAAATGAGATAAAGTGCACACTGTCTTTATTGAAAGGAGTTAGTGTTTTACTAAATATTCAGGTCTAGTTATACTTCACACGGTGTTCTTTGATCCAAAGATATATTAGAACAGTGCAAATTACATGAACTCGGAATTTTCCTCAAGTACCACTTCACTTTTATTACGACATGAAGAACTGGCAATTACTGCTATCTTTAAAAGGGAGCAGAACTCAGTCGTACAATAGATCAGGAGCCCCAGTGGTGCAGTGGGCTAGGCGTGTGACTCCTCACCTTCAGGTCAGCTAGTCAAATCTCCCAGCTGCTCTGTAAGAGAAAGAGTTGACTTTCTGCTCCCATGAAGATTTGCATCTGCAGCAATCAACAGGAGAAGTTCCATTCCATCCTACAGTTACTGTAAATTGTAGCAGACTGACTGGTAGTGAATTTGGCACAATAAACTTAAATTCAAATATTCTGAAACCCCAAATGAGCCTGTCAGAGTTCAAATACATGTATTAAAATTAAAATGTTGCACATTCATTATCAGGTGGACCGGTTTATCCACCTGTGCTCAGAAACCCTTAAAAGAAAAGTTAGAACTTTTCTTATCAAGAAGCTTGGAGTCAACCTCACTGATGAAACATTTGACATGAATTATCCATCGACTTCTATGAATTAAAATGTGTTCTGAAATGTTTGCTGTATAATTTGGAAAAATCATTTTCAAAATATTTATGAAAATTACTACAAATTCTTACCTTTTCAACATTCTAAATTGCCCTTACGTTTTCCATATATATGCCTTTTTCAGTTTTCATTTTCAAATATTTCTTACATTTTTAGTCTTATCTTGTAATTTTTGGATCTAAATTCCGCTGTTTAAAACTAGGAGGATAATTTAGTACATTAGTGTAACTTAATAGCTGGAAGTAAAGTGGAACAGCTTATCGATGGAACTAGAGCTGATGCGACCTATCCCATACAATTTTCTAAATCAGTGCCCAGTTACCAGGTCTGAAAACCAAGGCACCATGAAAAAAAATTTATTGTTGGCCAGTGTAATCACTTTGCCTTAAAAATGCTCTGTTGAACAGATCATCAATTCAAGTCTTCAGCTCTCCAGATCACTAGATCACATTGCAGTACATAGATTGTGTAACAAATGCCTTATTTATCTGCATGTGCCCAAATCTGATGATAGCTGTATGGCAATTGCTCCTCTTGAAGGTTTTGTTCTGAATAGAGTGCACCGTGATTATTTTGATTCTCTGTAAGGTGTTTGTTTCCCCAGAAGAGCACAGCAATGTTGCACTGCTTGCACATGTCTTTGAGATAGACTTATCCCAGGGCAGGAATGTTGTCTCAAGGTATTGTTGATTGAACTTTGCCCAAAAGAAAAGGCAAGTAATAAATATTGGTCAACTTCATTCACGTAGTGGAATATTCTATCTGTAACCAGATGAAAGAGTACTCTCGGTCCACAAAATGTGCTTCTCTAGGGGAACCGATTATAAGGACCCCTACATATAACCTCCTCCCTGGGGTATGGACAACAGGAAAGTGGGTGAAGGGAGACACCCAAAAGTGTATGATATGACAAAATAATAATAATAATTTATCAATCGAATGCTAGCGCATGGAAACACACCTCCACGTGCAGGCTCCAGCGACTCCCTCCTCCCAAAAGCCTTAGCGGCACCGTTTTGTTTTTTTCCCCCCGAGTTGTGTTGGGAGCAAGGACCTGCCTCAAAGCTCCAGTTTGCTCTGATATTTCTTGGTGTCAGAAGGGGGATTTCAAAGGAAACCTCTTCAACATCCCTGAGAGCATGAAGACCTGGAGTTCTGGTGACAACACAAGCCCATTGAAGCTGATCCACTGACTCGGATTCCCAGCAGTTCTGAGGAGCGATGCCGCGTAGAGCAGGTCAAAACACTGCCACTTCCTGTGCTGTCCCGAGTGCTCAAAAGTGAGTCCATGTGGACGGCCAGTGGGCCAGCCCATCTGGTCACGGATCTTCCTCTCCTTCCTGATCCCTCCTCTTCACCCACCAAGCTGTCCGTCTACGTGCACTCAGCTTCCAGATGTCCGAGAGACAAGGTCACACTGGCCTCCCCTTCCAAGGAGCCCTCTGGTTGTACTTCTCCCCAGACAGATGCGGTTGTTCTTCTACCAGCCCTTGATACTCTCGATATTCATTGCCAGAACCATCGTTCCAGGGCCTCGGTGCCTCTCCCGTCTCCCTTATTCATTCACATGAAACAAACAAACCCACCAAACTCACTGCCATTAAGCGCGTTCGGTATAGTCTGAATTTTTTTAATGGGGGGATTCTTAATTACTCAAAAGAGACAAACTGCTGGTGGGTCAAGCCCAGCCCTAGGCACCGAGGAAGACACACCTGGCAAACGTCTTTTGAGGGGTCATGGTCCTAAAAACACTCTGACATAGTTCTACTCGGCACCCGCAGGCCTCCATGATTGCAATCAACTTGTGTGGAGCCAACAGCCACAACAGGAACCTTTTAAATGAGGGAGGAGAGCCAGCAACACGTGTAGTATGCCATCAGCTACTAATGCAAAGACTGACTGAACCCTCCCACTGACTCTGGGGAAGAGAAGTCTGCGAATCTACTTCCAAGAAGTCACAGCCAAGAACTGGACACCCCCTCACAGAAGAGTTGCCAGACGGGCCAGTCAAGGTGTAGTGAAGTAACGATGAAATATACAACTTTCCTCTAGTTCGGATTTTAAGTGGGACACCATTGACTGGGGGTGGAGTGGGTTCTTGATTAAAAATTTGGTCTCTATGGAGCAACAAAAATTTTCATTGAATGCAAAAAATAGTATTGTAATACATTTATTTTAATTTTTAAATGCCGTGGGGCATTGTTAAATTGTTAAAAAGTGGAACATCTGGTCACCTTATCTTAAAGGCTTCCTGCTCACCTCCCCAACTATCATGATCCCAATCTTACCTTACAAATCCAACTGGGCTGGAAGAGATACACTGGTACATGTGAGAACTGGAAATACGGGGACCACAGGACAGATGAACCCTTCATGACCAGTAGTGAGAGTGGAGTTACTGGTGAAGGGAAGGTGGGGTAAAGAAGGGGTGCCAATTACAAGGATCTACACATAGCCTCCTATCTGGTGGATGGACATCAGAGGAGTGGGCGAAGGGAGACATTGGGCAGTGTAAGATATGACAAAGTAATGATTTATAAAGTGTTGAGGGCTGGTGGGGGAAGGAGAGCAGGAAGGGAGTGGAAAAGATGAAAAGCTGATGTCAAGGCCTCAAGTGGAAAAGCAGATATTTGGAGAATGATGACGGCAGCAGGCATGCCAAGGTGCTTGTCACAGTGTATGTATATGGATTGCGAAAAGCGATTTAAGAGCCCCCAATAAAATGATTAAACAAAAAAATAATAATAATTTATAAATTATCAAGCGTTCATGGGGGAAGGGGGGAGGGAGGGAAAAATGAGGAGCTAATACTAAGGGCTTAAGCAGAAAGCAAATCTTTGGAGAATGATGATGACAACAAATGTACAAATGTGCTTGGCATACCATGGATGGATGGATTGTGATAAGTTTTGTGTGAAAAAAAAAAGAGTTGTATGAACCCTCAATAAAATGATTATTTTTTAAAAGTGCTTCTCTCTCAGGATGCCAGGGAAAGTAAGAGACCTGAATGAGAAACTTTGCCAGTTACTGATGTAGATACAAATTGTCAAGAAGATCCAGCTCAAAAAACCAATAACAACAACAACAACAAAAAGAAAGCCACTGACAAAAATGGAAAGGCCTCCTACAGAGGAGTAGAAATGTGCAAGTTAGGGTACAGCATAGCACCAATGAAACACACAACTTCCCTTTAGTTCTTTGGTGCTTCCTTCCCCCCAGGAGCATGACCTCAATTCTGTCTTACAAATCGGGTTAGACCAGAACACGCACATGGCCAGAGACAAGAACCCACAACACAGGGAATCCAAGATAGATAAACCCCTCAAGGCCAACAAGGAGAGATACCATGAAGCTTAGGGGAGTGTTGGGGGAGAAAGGGTGAATCAATCACAAGGATCGATCTATAACCCCCTCTCAGGGAGATGAACAATGGAAAAGTGGGTGAGGGGTGATGAAGGATGATGTAAGATATGAAAATAATAATCTATAACTTATCAAGGGCTCATGAGGGCAGGAGGGGGAGGGAGGATAGTTGATGTCAGGGGTTCAGTGGGAAGAGAATGCTTTGAAAATTATGATAGCAGCATATGTGCAAATGTGCTTGACGCACTGGATGAATGTATGGATTGTGATGAGAGATGTAAGAGCCCCCAATAAAAGTAATGAAGAAAAAGAAGACCCAAGCTAGTAAATGCAGTGTGAGTCTCTTCCACGGGATATAGAAAGAGCATTCTTACTTGACATAACTCTTACAGCATTCCTCATGATGGAAAAAACCTTTCATCAAGATTGAAAGGTCCTTTAGTCCCAATGTTTGAAGTTGGCAAGCTTTCAGGTGAGTCTCTAGACAGCTTTCTTATGCTATAGAATTAGAAAAGATTCCAAACATTGGTGAACAAGAAATGCAGCTTTAATTTGATCATGGACTTCTAATGAGAAACAAGACTATTTTTCATCATAATAAAAATCTAGTTGCACAAATGGCACTGCCACACCAAGCCATTTATGATTTTCCTGTGTATCACCTATGCAATATTGATTCATTTGGTGACTGGCCACATAGTTCTAAAGAAAAATTACACTGTTTATTTCCATGGATCCTTTTACCAATGAAATGTGGTACATGAGCAGTACCTCCTCACATATTGAACCGGCTATCACGGTATGTATGTATAAGAAAGACTGCAGAAGAATCCATGCATTTGAACTATGGTGTTGCTTGAGAATAACGAAGATACTTGAGGTTGCAAGAACAGCCCAATCTGTTCTGAAAAATGCAACCCAATAATAAATTCCAGCATAGCAGTGATGAAGGCAGTACACAGGCTTGGGCAGCGTGGGTTCTATTGAACGTAGGGTTGCTGCAAGTGTAAACTGGCTCAATGGACCTAACACCCCACCCTACCCCCAGTAGGCAGTTCGCTTTGGTTAAAACTGTACATTTTCCATATCATTGAATGGGGACCATTTTCTTGATGCCCCAAAATGCCAGAATCCAAAAAGTGCCACACAGATTCCAGGGTTATGAATAATTACTAATAACATCTTAATCTTTAGCATGTTCTACAATTTTTAATTCATGGACATGGTTTTCATGAGAGAGAAGAAGCTATCCACATACTTTATCCATGCCAGTGTGGGTTTCATAAAGTACTGCAAATAATACAGAACAAAGCGAACTTCCAACATATATGAAAATATGTCACTGTGCTAAAGGCTTCTATGTCAGCTCAAAAGCATAAAATTTGGTGATACTTTCAGTGAGTGCGGAGAACCTGACTTTGGTTCAGTCTCAGATATAAACTTGACCATAATCTCATTTGAATGGTAATTGAGTAAGTGACTCTTGATGCTAAAAACCAAAATGCTATCACCATCAAAAAAAAAGCAGATTATATGTTGGGCTGAGCCCCAGTGGCGTAGTGATTGTGCGTGGGACTGTGGCCCACTGGAATGGAGGTTCAATTCCAGCTCCACAGGAGCAAAGGCTGGGCTTCCTACCCCTACCACCAGAGGGCAGTGATGCCTAAAAAACTTAAAAAACAAAACAAAAAGCAGATTAATTGACCCTCTTGTTGAGTTTTGGAATTCCAGTTTAGCTCTGTTAAATTGGGAAATTTATGGTAAAATTATCACACATGGACTTTTCAGAAAAACAATCCTCTAACCCTCTTACATTCCAGTAGAAAGCTCTATCTGCAAGTCCTTAACTTCATTCACTGTTCTAGGAAGGTCCTTCAACATTGAACATTCCCACCAAGATCAGTTTCCAATTTTGCTTTCACTGTCTCATACATCAACAGGAGTTTCACTTTCTCCAATGAACTTAATAATTAAAAATTACTAGATAAATACTTACTAGATAAACTTACTAGATAAATACTCACTGTATAAGTCTAGATAGACTAGAGAAACAAATCCACAGAAAATCATATGTATATAAAAGAGAGTTTTATGTAAAGGTTAAGTGTACATTAAGAAAACATCCCAACCCAGTGCTGCCCAAGCCTGTAAGTTCAACATTAGCCCATATGTCCTACACCATTCTACAAAGTCCTCTATCTCACAAAACGCACACAATGATGCCGACTGCAGGAGGAAAGCCAAATCAGTGAGTGTGTCAGCATCTCTATGCTGTCAGGGGTCTCCACATGGCTGCTCCAGCACTCAGGGCTGCATTGGGATAAGTCCATGTGGCTTCTCCTCAGAAATGTCTTGCAGGAAGAGAGTCTTGCCAGCTGAAGTAGGGAACTGGGACCATCAGAGAGCAAGAGACCAGAAAACTAGAAAGGTGAGGCTCACTGAGCCATTTCTCTCTCCGCTCTTCAATTAATCCCACATGTGTTAATCGGCCAGGTTGGCACAACAAACCTTAGCTATCCCAGTCACCTTCTTTTGTTCTTATGGTTAACCGCTACTTGCAATAATTTGCCCACATGTTCTGCTTATTTTTTTTCTTAGTTTTATAAGGCCAGCCATTAAAAGTATTCTGCTACTTTAGAGCTGTATAAAATTTATGCTCAAATGACATTCAAGGTTT
>PVJH01027804.1:0-28118 GCA_004026705.1 Nesogale talazaci
ATGGCTGCGTGTCGGGGTGGTACGTGGTCCCTGTCTGTCCTAAATCAGGTCTTTTGTCACACACGGTTAGCCAATCTTTTCAGAACCTCTAAATAGAAGGCTTGGTTAACAGTCTGACCTGTTAGAACTAATCCAAATGCGCTATCCCCCTCACTTAAAACAAATGAGCATCGTCTTGATCTGTGATTAACTTGACGAGCTCATTTTGGGTGAGGTGATTATGGCCTCTTCCACTGGCTTGATGATGTTTGCTTTCAGGTTCCTAAGGATAGCACCATGTCTCGTCACTAGTAATGACCTTGGGAAAAGTCTGGTTGCTTCAAAGCTGTTCTTTCAAAGCACTGGCATGTTTCCGCTCAGTGCTATTTTCTTGGTCAGCGAGAACATGCACAAATCTCTCAGCAACCCTTCTCCTTCCCAAATCTTCTGTTAAAATTCATGGAACCGAGCTCCAAGAGAGTCCGGATAACTTCCCTCTCTCTCCAGTGGTCTCTCATCAGTCCTCACGCACAAGCAGGACTTTTGTCGACATTTTCGTCCATTGGGGAAGTTGACGGATGTCGACACGAGGTTTGTCATCAGTCGACATTGCACCCTGTCCTTGGGAGCTGTGCTCAGCAGCTCCTGACACTTTTTTTCCCCAGCGGGAAACAAAATTTCACAGCCGAGTGCTGTTTTCTTAAATGGGACATCACAAAAACTGAGGTTTGAGCAAAACTGCTTTTACAAAAAAAAAATCACTATGATCAGAGAGAACCTTCCCAGGCGATGCTGCTGGGTGCACTACCTCAGAGCGAGTTAGTTGCTTGATGCTTGCTTGCCTAGCGGGGTGGGGGTGAGGGTTGCAGGCATATGTCCTACAGAAGCTCTGCCCAGTGGAACGTTTTTCATTTCCCTTATTAATAAAATGGAGATCTTCAAGATATCTGCCTCATAGAGTTATTGGAAGGCACATATCACGACGCCATACACAAAAACTAAATTTCCTTCATGAGAGCAACCTGGTGAGGGGGACACTAAAATTTGCCCCAGGTTCTCTGACGTCCCTTTCTTCCTTCGATGGGGATGTGGGCAGGGACCTTCACGGTTGCCTCTCGCGAGGGAACCAGCTCTGTGGGAACTGGGCTGATAGAATAAGGCAAGAGTTCCACTGTGTCACCTCCACCTACCCAGCCCTCATCATCCTTTCTCTGGGAGCCCTTCCATGGCTGGCCTGACCATCCTGAGGCGGAGAGGCCCAGACACCAGAGAGACCAAGAAGGGCCCAGAGCAGCCATCCTGCTGCTGGCTCAAGGGCCCAGCCTCTGAATGGGCATGTGGCCTTGGGAGAGGGCGCTCTTGTCCTCTTGACAAGAGCAAAGAGCTCCGCAACCCAGCTTTCCCCAAATTCCTGACCTACAAACTCGTGAGCAAGATAAAACGGTTGTTGCGAGCCCTTGCTTTCAGGATGCTCCGTTATTTAGCAATAAACAACCGCAACACTATCCACAGTAAGCAGCACAACATGCTCGGAATGGACACATATTTGGCAGATGAACGAAAGGGGTGGGTAGCTTCCAGCCCAGGCACAAGATGATTCCTATCACAACCCAGCGCCTTTGTTGTTTCCACGAAGTGTGCCCAGTAGGCGCTTCCATGGCAGATGCACAGGATCCTGTTTACTTCTTCATTTGCTCATAGAGCAGAGGTGGGTGGGGTCATGGAAATACCTGAACTCATCCGCTCAGCACACCCATGACAGAGATGGGACCTTCGGCTTAAGCTGTCCAGACACTTGCCCACGGTCACACAGCAGGTCAGGGGGAAGCTGGGCTTGAACTCCGGTCTCTGGACTCTGAAACGAGCACTCTTCAAATCCAAAGGCGTTTTTGAACTTGTCATTTTTGCCACGTTGCAGGGATAAAGCTGTGGTAAATTGTGGATATTGAATGCATATTGCCTGTTCGTAGGAAAGGTCTGAGGCCAGCTTGTGGTGCGTTGATTACAAAACCATGGGATTCTTTGTGCTTCTCAGCTTCCTTTGCAATGCCAAATTGTTGGCTCTGACTGTGTGCAAGCTTCTGTGTCTTTAGATGCCATCAGCCCCCCCTTATTTTCCTCCCCTACCTCCACACACACACACACACACACACACACACACACACACACACCCTTACCCTTGTGTGGCAGCAGGGTAGGTGCAATGCATCTCCCTATCCAGAGGACATGGCCCCCTTCATCTTGGATGGTGGCTGATAAAACACACATTGCAAACCATTCTTTGAAGATGTGTCTTGGCACGGAAAACAAATGCCTCTCTGCTTTCTGTGAAGGCAGGGCTTCTTTCCCCTAGCTGTGACATCTCTGCTGTCTTTAAGGAGACAGGGGTGGATGGGGGTTTGAATTCTCGCGTTCCACTCAGGAGTCCCACGTTCAATTCCAGGCCCATGCACCTCCTACACAGCCACCATTCCCACCAGTGGGTACTGACTTTCGTGTTGTTATGAGGTTGAGTGGGCTCTGGTGGTGAGTCCAGGCTGGCGAGACCAGGAAGAAAGGCCTGGCTGTCTTCTGGACATCAGGCAAAGATGCCATCACAGATCACAATAGACAGGGATCCCAGGCATGGGGGCTGGACAGGACCAGGCAGTGAGCATTCTCGTCCATTGTGTGAGGGGCTGTCCTGAACCAGGGCAGGCTGGGCCACAACTAACAGCCACAAAGACCAGCTCACACACGGGTACAAACTGTAGTACAGCATGTGAGGCCTGAGGCAGAGAATCTCTTTGACTGAGTTTCTCATCCTTCAAATCGCCATGAATGGTGCATCGGGAGGGGGGACCACGGTGGAAGAGTGACGGTGGGAAATTATCACCAAGGGAAATTCTACCAGCGCTCTATTCCCTAACTTATAACACAGCCAATCTGGGGAGCTGTTATTCCCTGGTGGGAACACCTCTATAATGTATTGGGGGAAGGTATGGGGGGGGGTTAGATGACACCATAGGGAGATAAAGTCGACCAGGTGCTCACTTTAATCCCCCAATACAGGTATTAAGTTACCTCTCTTGATCAGGCATCAAAGAACTAAAAATTATATCATTATAACTGAGGGGGAGTACAGATTGACGACCTACAGTCCATCTATAGGTGAAGCAACATCCCCTTACAGAAGGGTCTCAGGGAGGGCACCAGCCAGTCAGGGCACAGTGTAGCAACAATGAAATATGCAACTTTCCTCTAGTTCTTAAATGCTTCCTCTCTTCCACTGTTATGATGCCAATTCTACCTTACAAATCTGGCTAGACCAGGGGATGTACACTGGTACAGATAAGAGCCAGAAACTCAGGGAATCCAGGGCAGATGGTCCCTTCAGAACCAGTGGGTGAGAGTGGAGATACCAGGAAGGTGTAGGGAAGGGGAGGTAGAAAGGGGGAATCGAGATTATAAGAAGCTACATATAACCTCCTCCCTAGGGTACAGACAACAGGGAAGTGGGTGAAGGGAGACATCAGACAGAGTAAGATATGACAAAATAATAATAATTTATAAATTATCAAGGGTTCATGAGGGAGGAGGAAGCGGGGAGGGAGGGGAATAATGAGCTAATACCAAGAGCTTAAGTAAAAAAGGTTTAGAGAAGGATGATGGCAACAAATATACAAATGTGCTTTGCAACATTGGGTGGATGGATGGATTGTGATAAGAGTTGTATGAACCCCCATAAAAATGATTTTTAAAAAATGTTTCCTCAACTGTGAGCTCAGGGACCTTAATGTCCCTACCACCCACCGTGTGACGCATGTGACTACGGAACAGGCATGTCTGAGGCTACCTACACATGCCCCAAGACAGCAAAGGCTCGGTCTCACTCCTCCAGGTTCCACCGGACCATCCAGAGGAGCTGGGGTGAGCGCACTCCCGTAACATGTGCCCGACTTCCTTATCTCACTCTCCCTCCCACCTTCCCCAGCCCCTCTGACGTCACTTCCATCTTTCTCTAGGATCACCGCACCTGCACCTCTGCGCCTCCTGGGCTGTCGGTGGGCAGTTGGAGGCTGCTTTCCTCTGACAGATGATGCGCCTGGAAACCTGGCAGCAGACAGAGAAGTCTGTAAGCGACCAGTGCATTCCTCAGCTTATGGCCCCCCCCCCCCCCAACACACACACCTTTAAAAAAAATTTTTTTTTTCAGTTCTTCAAAGATGCCAGATTTCCTTCTGTGGCTGATTTATGCCCGTCGGGGTTCTCGGCTGCTCACAACAAAATAAATGTGTTCGGAGTTGTTTGCACGTCTGTGCGCAGGCAGGTCGACCCCACAGGGCAGTGGTTCTCCACCTTCCTGATGCCGAGACCCTTCTTCCAGTGCCCCCCGTGGTGGGGACCCCAACCCCACCATTATTTCCCTTCCTACTTCCTCCCTGTCATTTGGCCACTGTGGTGAATTCTCAAGTCAGTATCTGATAGGCAGGATGCATTTCACTGTTACAAATCGAACAGGAGTAAGGCATAGTGATTCATCATAAAAGCGCTATGTAATCCTGTCTGGGGAAATATTTATGTCTAAGGACAGATAAGGGAAATGTTGTCTGGAAGCCTGCTGCAGCATGGGTAACAGTCTTCAAGCAGGGTACTCGTAGGTGGGCCTATCTGCATGTGGGAAGATCTGCCTGGACACGAGAGAGGGTCTTAGGCGACCTCTGTGAAAGGGTCGTTGGACCCCCAGAGGGGTCACGACCCACAGGTTGAGAACCGCCGTCCAGCACGGTGTCAGGCTTCTCTGAGCTTCCCGTGGGTGTGTTATTTCGCCACTCTCGGACTCCAGACCTGGGTGGCTTCAACAACAGTCACTTCTTTTGTTCCCTAGATGGTGATATCGGAACTGTCCATGGCGGAGAAGGCCAGAAGGCTCACTCGGTCGCTGGCCAGTGCCTGTGCCTTGGAGGCTGTCGGTCACCAATCCAGAGGCCACGCTCTTCCTCGGGGAATTCGGCTCCTTGGCTTGTTTGCGCGGCACACAGCTTGCGTAAGTAAGGTGAAAGGCTCACCAAAGAATGGCTGCGAGGCCCCCATTTTCCTGATTTGGGACAGCCCCGCACCCCGGGCCCACGGCCTCGTGGTCTAGGGACAGGCTCCACAGAAGCACAATTGCGCGTGAGACTTCGATGACGATGTCAGGCCGCCAATGCCGTTCCTCTTGAATGTATAATCCCCAGCCCCGCCAACATGTCATTGATACGTTAGAAAATGGCCCATGCCTGTCCATTCAAGCTCCCTCATGCCTAGGATATGGACCTGGATGTGTTCCATTTCATATCTTAAATTTACACTAAGGCAAAACTCGCAAGTTCTTGATCACAGCCAGGATATCCAGGACTGGCCCGGTGGGTTTTTGACATTGTCACTCTTTTTGAGACTAGAAAACCTTGTCTTTCTCCCTCTGAGCTCTTCGTAGGAGGTAGTAGCCGAAAGCCTAACCGTTATTCCACTAGGCCTCCTTAATTTTACACGATGGGTAATTTAGTCTCCCCTTGACTAGTAGAAATAATTTGAGGGCCCTATGGTACTTCCAGATCAATCAATAAGAATGATAATCATCATGTTCCAATACTTGGGAAAAATATGTAACTCAGTTCTTTTACATTTCCAGCATGCTGAAGATAATTACAAAATGATTGTAGCAGTCTATGGACAGAGGATTGCCCTAAATTCAAGCCAGATTCAGAAGAGTTTGTGGAACAAAAAATATCATTGTTTATGTTAGCTGGATCGTGGCTGAATGCAGAGAGCCCCAGAAACTTGTGTTTTGTTGACTATGAGAAGGCATTCAACTGTGGGGATCTTAAACTATAAATAACACGGAGAAGAATGGGAATTCCAGAACACTTAATTATACGCATGTGGAAGCTGTGCATGACCACGAGGCAGTCGTTTGAACAGAACAAAGGGATCAAAAGAATCCTTTCACCATACTTAGTCAATCTGAATAATCTAATGAAAAAAATAAGTCGAGAAGCTGAACTAGATGAAGAAGGGGGACTTCGGATTGGAGAGAAACTTGTTAATACGCTGTGGTGTGTAGAGACACAAACCGGCTTGTCGAAACCACGAAGGGCTTGAAGCACTGACTGATGAACATTGAAGAATACAGCTTTCAGCAGAGATCACACCTTCACAGACAATTAAAAAAATCTTCATCACCGGACCAATAAGCAGCATGATACTATAGAGAACAAGCGTGGACGCTGTCAAAGAGTTCCTTTCACTTGGTTCCACAATCAGTGCCCAGGGAAGCGTTCAAGAGGAGAAACGATGCCCCTTGGAAAGTCGTGTGCTCCTGACATGTGCAGTGAGAGGCGGATAATGGATAAGGGAGATCACGGGGGTGGGGGTGGGGGGGGTGGCAAAGAAAGAGATGCATTTGAATGGTGGGGGTTGCAGAGAAACGTGAATGCACTGTCTTCTGCCAGAAGAATGAAAAGTTTGCTTTGGGAAGAAGCACATCAGAATGCCCCGGGGAAATGAGTATCAAAACTTGGTCTGACGCACTCCGTCGCGCTATCAGAAGGAACCAGCCCCGCAGAGGATATCCTGCGTGGTTGAGCAGTGGTCAGAGAGAAAGAGGAAGCCCTTCGACGAGTGAACTGCCACAGGGGCCCAAACGCAGCTCGGTGCGTGAGGGTGATGGAGGCCCGGGCAGGCTTTCCTTCTGTTGTGTCTCTGGGGGCACTCGGAGTAGGGACCAATTGGGTGGCGCTTCACCTAGGCAACACATGTTCTTGGGCATGTTCAGGGTGTGCAAATGAAAAGGGTGGCTGTCCCTGTGTGTAGTGTGGTGAGTGTCTCTAGCTCCTGGATCAGGATCCGACAGCCAGAGTTGCATGTGATAAACCACACACCAAAGGCTTAACGGGCACAGCATCTGAAATTTCAGGCCACCGGAGCCAGCTGGCAAGAACGCAGGCATTGTCAACACTCTGCGCCCCAATCCAGCAAACCGTCTTTTTACTGTGAGTGGCTGGGGGTTTTAAACTGCTGACCAGATGGTTAACAGCCCAGCAGGTGACCATCAGGGCTAAGCCCGCAGATACTGGACGGGGAGTGGGGTGATGGTGGTGGTGTGTGTCGCATGGCTTAGCCCTGCTGACTCCCCTCTTTTCCAGCCTGTTCTGGTACTCGTGTGCAGACAGCACTAAGACACTGACCTCTGGGGACAAGCACCCACCAGGCCGTGCTGCCCTCTGCCTCCCTGTGGGCTCCAGCCACTTGGAGCCCCCAGCAAGAAAAGAGGAAGGTAAGACAGGGAAGTCCTGGTTTCCCGCCTCCTTCCTTGCTCCATCACATGCCCTGGCTGGGTCTCCCTACCAAGAAGGCTATAGCTTCTGCCAGGCCGTCTAATCCCAACCTCCTTCTGTTCCCGACTCCGGCTTCTTCGCCCCTGACCTTGCAGGAGGGACGGGATGTTGCAAGCCTAAGGGTGTTGTGCTCTTCCTTGTCAATTTCCCTACGCCTTGTCCACAGCGGTGCCAAATGCCGTGAGTGAACCAGCCTGGGCAGTCCTATGGCCGGGGCCCTGCGTGCAGCAGTGTCTCTCTAACACGGCCAGAGAGAAGGTTCTGCTCAGAACACGTCTTGGCGTGGCCCTATCCTGTCTCGTCATCTCCCAGCCCTGGTGCCCCTTGTGGGATCCACCCCCTCTCCCCGCCCATCAGCCGTTGCTCTGAGGGGGACAGGTGACTCCGTGCCTGTCCATCAGAATATCTCAGGCCTCCCCGAGAAGGCTCTGTGGTGGGGGGCGGAGGGGGTGGGGTAAGCAGGAGCCAAGGAGACTCAGTTTGGGGACTTTTGACTTTAGAGGGGGAAAAATGGAATGGTGAGGCGAGCTTTTTCTCGGGGGTCTCTGGGAGCTTCCATGCCGCCTGGCAGTCCGCCTGGGAACGAATGAGGCAAGCAAGAGGAGAGAGAGAATGGTGAGGAGGGGTTATGTCAACACAGCTGGTTTTTAAAAAGGGACGGAGGAGAGAGGACGAAGCGGGAGAGAAGTGGAGGGCCTACGAGACTGCCTTCTGAACCAGCCTTGGACCAGCCAGGTCCTGCCTCGTAGAAGGAAAGGCTGACTGCAGAAACGGATGGAGGGTCGCTTGTTCGGAGGCAAGAGGTCACGAACACGATGGGGAAGGCTGGGTAACAAGACGGCTGACCTTCTCTCATTCGTTCCCAAATCCTTTCCTTCTTCCGTAGAGCATAAAGAGTTACAGTCTGGGAGGCCCACAGGGGCAGGTCGTCCCTGTCTTACAGGCCTGCAAGGTCTTACTTGATGGCAGGGAGCTTGGTATTTAGCTGGGGGGCGCGGGGGGGGGTAGAGTGGGGGAAGGGGGAAGGGAGCAAGTCTGCTTTTCATTGAGCATCTGATTGGCTGAGTCACGCCCGCCGGTCTGCGGGTGGAGCTTTTGTGCCCCACCCCCTCAGAGTCCGCTGGCCAGTCTTGTGACCTGCAGGGCCTGGGCAGGTACCTACCTTTGGCCCAGTGCTCTGTGGCCACGGGGTGGGGGTGGGAGGGGGGTGAGTGAGCAAGGTCGCCTGTGGTGAGGGGTGACCTGGGGGGGGGGGTTCCCTCAACTGGGGGCGTGGGCAGTGTGTAAGGAGGGCAGTGTGTGAGTGACAGCAGGGCCCCAGGGCGCCTTTCGCTTCCTGTGAGTGGGAGAGCACAGGCAGACACAGCTGCCCCGATGCGACACCCCCCACACGGTCCAAGAGGCTTCCCCGCGTCTGACTCAACCCCAAATAGATCCGGCTCCCTGTCTGTTATGGGCACCGTAGCCATGGCTTCCGATATTTTGGGACTAGAGTTGACAAAAGCAATACCACAACCTTTAGTCATAAGGGGTAATTTTTTTTTTTTTTACCTCCTGAAAGTGATTCATATCCATTTCCCTCTGTGAGTCCCTCTGTCCAGCCACCTGGCAGCTACTCTCTTATATTGTAATATTGTAAAACCCACGTTGTCCTGTCTCCATGGTTGGCCCCACGCCGCAGACCAGAAAGTGAGGCGGGGAAGGTTCTAGATGCTCTGCTCTGGGGCGCAGAACGAGCATCCTGCAGGTCGGCGACAAACGAGAGAAGTCGCATTTATGTAACTCGTCTCCTACTCAGTCTGCCTGCACTCATTGCCACGAAGCAGGGATCTGCCTTCTAAAAATATTTTCTGGTTAACCCCCCCCTCCCCCCCCCCTGGCTCTGGGGCAGGGAAGTGGTGGGCGGCCGATACCACATCCGGAGCCTCGCTGGGCCTTGCCAGCGCCCGCCCTGCGTCAGCGAGGAGGGCGAGCCAGGCCGGGCCGGCGGGGCGTGGGGCGCTCGGGCCTCCCCGGGAATGCTCAGCTGCTCCTGGCTCATTCCTCCCAGGCCTTTGCGAGGGAGCAGTTCGTCAGCTGGAGAAGGGGGGCTGCGCCCCTACACAGACCCTTCAATACCATTCATTCCAAGGCCGAGGAAGGGGGTTATGTACACTGAGCCAAGTCTGCCCCGTGCAGACTGTCAGGCCCCGTGCAAACCAGGGCCTGCTTCTTGGTCCAGCCTAAAAGCCAGGAGGATCCATAGATAGGCACCTATGTAGGGGGCCCACATACACACCCCCATATCATACATACATGTGCACCTGTGGCCTCTTCAGCTTTACAAGTCATTGTAGAATGGAGATGGAACTCAATCGCCACAAGCACAGGGGGGCAGTTGTCTCTGTGGGGTGCTTAGAAAGTGGCCTGAAAACATCCAGAAGCCCAAGTATGAATCCAAGCTGAAGAGAGACCAGGGTCTTGCTGTTGAATGGGGACAGAGAGCCTGGTCCGAGAGTTGTCACCCTCAATGTGGACTTCGGCCTGTAAAGCAGGAGGAAACCGTACCTATGTGTTCATTAAAGTCAAACTAATCGGCAGGAACAGTTTTCTAGGTATGAAGTCAACATGCTTGTAAAAAATGACCAAGCTGGTGATGACCAGTAATACAGAAGCCAGTGGTCTAAAATATGTCTTCACCACCCTTTTCTCCCAGGGACAGTTTTGCACCGGAAGGGACACGGTGAGAGGTTTCTGCTCGGCACCCAGCGGTTGTTCCATCCACATCTGTTGGGTGCTTCCTCAGCAGCCACCAGTTCTCGAAACTTATCCTGACCGGGCAACCCATCTCTCTGCAGAGCAGAGCCCCTCGGGTGGGGCAGCCAATGGAATGGAACCCTGATCACCCCGTCCTACCCGGCTGGGAAACAAACACGCTCTTGCCGCAAACCCCACAGCAAGCCCATGGCCTCTGGATCTGTTCTGACTCACAGAGACCCTGCCGGGCAGGGCTGCCCCAGGAGGCTTCCAGCTGGAATCTTCACAGGACAGAGTGCCCTTCTCTGCCCCCCTGCTCCTCCCTACAAGCGGCTGGTGAGTCAAAGCTAGCGTGATTCATTGAGGTCGCTGGGTCCAGCCGCATGGAAAGAATTAGTACTCAGAACTTTCCACGGCCGCCCTTTCCTCTCCAGCACTCTTCCCAGCCGCCTTCTCTCCTTCCTCCACCCCCTACCCCCACCCCTTCTCTCTGCAGCCTTTCTTTCTGCTTATCCCTGCCCTGCCTGATGCATTCTGAGAGGCCCATGTGGGGACTTCCCTCATTTCAAAGTGCTGCTTTGACGCCCACATTCCCGATGCTGGGGGTAGGGTGAGGGCTCGGATGTCCTGATTCATTTACATCGTTTTAGTCACCCACAATGACAGTGTAATTTCTTTTTGTTTTGCTTGGGGGGCATCACTGCCCTCTGGTGGTGGGAGTAGGAGGCCCAGCCTTGCTGCTGGATTTGAACCTCCAACCCAGTGGGCCGCAGTCCCGCGCACAACCACTACGCCACCGGGCCTCAGCCTGACAGTGTGATTTCTAATACGGTGTTTGCTTTGAGAGTCTGGCTCATACTTTAGAAAATGCTTAGAGGAAGGAAAAGTTTCTGCTGCACTCCATACAATCCTGTGTGTATACATGTAATAGATATAGATGCATCATGTGTGTTTATGTCTCTAGGTGTAGGTACAAATACACATCCGTGCAGGGGTAGAGAAACATACGGGCTATAGGAGGACTGCTTGCTTAGACTTTCGGGGTGACGCCTGATCAACAAGAAGTGGAAGAAAACACACAAAACACTGCTTTGTGGGTGTGTCACATGGAAAGGGACATTTATTATTTGTCTGATTTGTTGGAGAAAGGTGCGGTCGGAAGGGGCCGAACGTGAGCATGAAGGCCGAGGACCCGTCTTGGCGATTCCTGCCACCAGGGGGACCCGCTGAGGGGCTCGGTGAACCTCCTCCCTCCGTTCTCCCCACACTTTGTTCCCAGGCTGGGGTTCAGGGGCTGAGGAGCAGCCCCCGCCTTGGGGCAGAGAGGCCGTCTGTGGCCGTGGCAGTGCAGGCCGTCCACAGGGTGGCCAGCGCCCACCCCTCCCCGCTAGTCTCGCTCATACAGCCGCCCATAGAGAGCGGCCGTCACCAGGCCCGCCGTCGGCCCGCTCTTGGTCATGAAGTAGTGCTCATTCTCCCAGCCGGCCTGATCCGGGGTTTCCAGGGTCATGCCTGAGGTCAGCAGCATTGGGAAGATATAGGTGGTCGTGAAGTTCCCCCAGAGGTGGAACTCGAAGAGCCCCTCGGCCTCCACCACTTCCTGCCCGCAGGTCTCGAAGCCGAGCCCCGCACACTTGACCAGGGCGCAGACCTGCAAGTAGTAGGTGCCGTGCACCGTGTGGAGGCCATCGAAGGCCCCCAGGGCGTACAGTTCGTCGGGGGCCGGGCCGGGCCGCTGGTAGAGCAGGTTACAGCAGAGGCTGTTGGTGCAGACGCGCAGGTGCCCTTCCTTGCCCCACATGGGGACCAGGGTGAAGTTGTCGTACATCATCTCCGAGTGGAAGGTGGGCGGGCTGTCCATGTCCCACCTGGTGGCTCCCTCGCAGTGCACTTCCTGAGCGTCCTTTTCACAGGACGGGTCGCCCATCAGGCTGTCTAAAAACTTGGTGTGGGCCGGCCCCATGTGCCCGCTTAAATTCTCGATGTCGCCGTGGCCCAGGGGGTACTTGGGGACTTGGGCCACTATGAGGCGGCCTTCAGGGCTGTCCATGTTGTGGTACCAGAAGGAGTGCAGTGGGGTGTGGATGCCACTCCCTGTCATCCCCAGAGTCGGGTGGTGGATGTTGGCCGCCAGCACGTTGATGCCCAGGGCAGAGGCGAAGCCTCGCTGGATTTCGATAGCTGCCAGGAGCGGGAGCTGGTTCATCCAGGCGGTCGGGTACACGACGTGCCTCACCTCGGGGTCTCTGAGCACGTGGATGGCGGGGTCGAAGAACAGGATGTCGAAGCAGGTGAACATGCTGAACTTGCCGGCAAAGGGGGTCTCGAAGATGATGTGGTCCACTCGGGGGGGGGTGTCAAAGGCCGTCTCGAAGTAGAGGTTGTGCTTGCGGTAGCGGTCCACGAGGGTCCCGTTATCACTGAAAACCACGTTCGTGTTAAACTGGAACCGGCCGTCCTCCGGGCAGCCTGGGTCGCCGAAGTGACACGGTTCCTTGGTGCCAAGATTGGCCACCAGGAACATCTGCCCCCTGATGGCCATGCAGCTCAGGCGCTGGAGGACCTGGAGGGAGAGGGCAAAGGCGTGAGTCCTTGCACTCCTGCCTGCCTGCTAGCCCGGGCTTCCCAATGGGGGAGGGCCTGCGGCATGCCTGTGATACGGAGACCCCCGCCACTGAAAACGCAGGAAGGATGGGGACGGCTTTTCACAAAAGAATGACGACAGATGACTGACAAGTACCTGAAAATATGCCCGACCTCAGTAGGAACACGCCCCAAACCTCCCCACTCGCCGCCATCAACTCGCAGCGCCCCGACAGGACAAGGTGGCACCGGCCCTGTGGCCTCCCGCGATGTACTCTCTCCGGGCGTAGAAAGGCCCGCTCTTCCCCTGCAGAGCGGCGGGTGGCGCTGAGTTTGCATTTAGCAGCCCAACACGTCACACACGACACCACCGGGCTACTGACCGCAAGGCTAGCGGTTCAGAACCACCAGCCGCTCTGTGGGGGACAGGCAAATCTTTCTACTCCTGTCGAGTTATGGTCTCAGAAGCCCTTTCCGTGGGGGAGGTCCTACATGGTCACGCTCTGAGTCAGAACTGGCAGTGAGGCGGAAGTACGGAATGGAACTGGATATTGCGGGAGCCACACCGGCCAGCCGACGGCATTTTCTCTAGGTCGGGCAGGGGGGTGGGAATGGTGAGACCTCTGACATCGTGGGGGGTTTGTGTGTTCACGAACGTGTGTTCATGTAGCCTTTGTTTCGGGCGGAGTCCACGCCCTGCCGTACCCGCCCTTCCTTCACTGAAGGAACGTGGGGGTGGCCGCCTTTCCACACTTGACTCTGGGCCTCCCTGCAGCCTCAGATAATGCTGTCCCGCCGGGGGCTCCGGGCTGGGCTCCCCCCCAGGGGCTGCGTGCTGAAGAGGAAAGCTGGACGCCGCCCGCACCTCAGTGTCATTGAAGCGCTGGGTCTCCAGGCATGGGTTCCACCTCACCGACCGGGGAGAGGGCATGAAGTCCAGGAACGGGTAGATCGATGTTCTTGTGAAGTTGAATCCGTGGATGCCGTCTTCGGGGAACACGATCATCTGCACGCCCTGTGAGTGGAAGGATCAAAGAGCACCCCCATGACCCCCTAGTTCACTTGTTACTGCTCGACCACCCCTGGGCACTCACGACCGGAGGGACTCTCAGGCTTGGGGAAGATGTCTCTCTTGGACCAATTCTGAGGGAAGAGAGACAAAGTCCTCTATCAACACTCACCGCCTGTGCCCGGGGGCCTGTCAGGGAAGGGGGGCCCTGCTTGCTTGTTCAAGGGAGTTTGCCAGGGGAGCAGTTAGGAAGGCCTTGAGGACGGTGAGGTCCATTACAAACAGGGTCTCTTTCAGCAGGTAGGGCTTTCTAGTTACTGTGTGCCAGAATTTGATGGGGAACTTGTAGAGCAAATGGCGATGCTTTGGCTCCGCCTCTAAGAAGAATTCTGAGGACTGACTGTGGGGAGTTCCTGGCAACGGTGTTTGCCAAAGGGTCCCCTGGGACTCTATGGTGGGCGCAGCCAAGCTGGGGCCTGCTGGGCCCACAGTGTGTTGCTGTCCGCATGGAAACAAGGGCACACTCTGCACTGCAATTCCCCAGCCGGGAATCTGGAGGCTCCCTTCAGATCCCTGACCACCCTCCAGGCCTCTCCCCTGACCTCAGGGAGCCCCTGGGCTCGGCTTGACGTCTGCAGCCAGCTCCGGCAAGCCAAACAACCCAGCAGCCCCCGTGAGGCCCAGCCCCAGGGGCTCCCTTGAGCTCTGCTCCTGCGCAGGGGTGGAGAGGGAGGCGGTCGCGCAAGGAATCTCAAGCAGCCGCAGTGTGAGCCATGCCTTTCCCGGAATGCATGGCAAATTCCGCATTATTTTCTCTCCTGCTTAGCACATCTTAAAAAGTTTAATTGGAGAGTCAGAAGACAGAAAACATAAAAAGCAACTATTTATAATTCTATAACATTCTTGTTAAACTTTCATTCTCATTATGTTGTCTCTTAATTCAGGAGCTTCAAAAAGGTCATGGAAAACTTCCACCATCTTTTTAATCACTTTATTGGGCTTGTATGGATCTTATCACGATCTACAATTCAGTAATTCATAATTCAAGCACACGTGTACATGTTGCCATCATTTTCAAAACGTTTTCTTTCGGGCTGAGCCCCGGTGGCATGGTGGTTGTGTGCGGGGCTGCGGCCCACTGGGATGGAAGTTCAATTCCAGCAGCAGCTCCACAGGTTCCTACTCCCACCACCAGAGGGCAGTGATGCCCCCCCCAAGAAAACAAACAAACATTTTCTTTTTACTTGAGCCCAATCCCATTCTCTTTTAATCCCATTTTCCTTGAACTTTTTGAAGCACCCTTCTATGTACATTAAAAAAAAAAAAAAAAAAACCCGGGGGCTGAGCCCCGGTGGCGTAGTGGTTGTGTGCGGGACTGCGGCCCACTGGGATGGAGGTTCAATTCCAGCTCCATGGAGCAAAAGCTGGGCCTCCTACTCCCACCACCTGAGGGCAGTGATGCCCCAAAAACAAAAACAAAAAAACCCAACAAACAAAAAACCTCAAACTCACTGATACTTTCCCTATAGGACACAGAACTGACCCTGGTGGGTTTCCAAGACTGTCAATATTAGGGGAATAAATCCTGACTCTGAGTGGCTGGTGGGTGTGAACCACTGACCTTTGATTAGTAACCTTTATGTGCCACCGACTCTCCTTTGGTGTACACACACCCACACACACATTATTGAATAAAATATAAATCAGGCTTTCCAAAAGAAAGGGGGAAAGGGACTAATCCAGAAGAGAGTTAAAAAGTGTTTACTTTTGGAGCAGAGGTGGAGAGTAAACAAAGCTAGGGGAAAACCCCAGGTGTGGGGAGGACCGAGTGGGTGACAGACAGCCTCAGAATGCTTTGAGAGGGCCAGTCTGCCCTCCAGGGAGGAGAGCTTGCAGAGGGGTGTGTGTTGGTTCAGGCCAGAGGTCATGGACTTGGGACTCAAGAGACCAACTTCACCAAGAGTGGTTAAGTAGCATGCTGTGGGTCTGAGTGACTGGCACTTTGCTTTCTCATTCAGGGGGCCCAGGATGGGAATCAGAGGGTCTGTGCTTGACCTGGGGAGAGCTGGCGGCACTCTAGCTAGTCTAAGTCAAAGAAAAGATGTGCTTCATGGCTGTTGAATGTTTCCGGGGTGTTTACCCGTCTGATGGGGCTCCGGAGGAATTTAGCTTCGTGTATTTAATGAGGGTATGCACTTTTACTGCTGGAGGTTTGAATGGCCGCCACGGCTGTCTGCAGTGAGTCAAGGGGCAGTGGGTACCATCTGAGCACAGCGTTCTCAAACACATCCATTGGGTGAGTGTTGTACAATCATCTCTTACTGATACACAAAGCCTTACAAGCAGAATGGCTGGCTCACCGTGTGTTAAAATATGTTATGAATCCACAGAGCAAAGGCTGGGCTGCCTACTCCCACCACCTGAGGGCAGTGATGCCCCCCCCCCAAAAAAATGTGTTATGAGCTGTGTTAAGTGCTCTAACATACAATGCCAAGGAACTTCAGACCCCTGTACGATGTGCCCTGGTGGGGTATGGTATCGGTCATCTCACTGCTCGCTTAGCAAGGAATGCTGTGAAGAAAGCTTGTGGGAGGCTTGGAAATAGAGCAAGATGGATGCACGCCCTAGGTAAGTCATGCCACGGTGCTGCTTCGCGGGCTCACACCAGGCTCCTATCATTATCTGAGATCAGGGCTTCCGGCGCTGCAGTGGGCTGCAGGTTGGCCCTCAGATCAGCAGTTTGAAACCACCAGCTGGTCTGCAGCAGAAAGATGAGGCTTTCTGCTCCCGCAGAGGCTTAGTCTCAGGAACCCATGGGGGCAGTTCCACCCTGTCCCTCTGGGGTCACTCTGAGGCAGCGCTGTTGTTCTTGTGACCGTTTTATTGGCTCCTCAGTGCCTGGTGAGTTGGGTTACAGCTTTGACAGACATTCAGTCTAGATCTGTGAGTCAAGTTTTTAACTTAAAAAAACAAAAACAAAAACATTTGGGCGGGGCTGAGCCCCGGTGGCGTAGTGGTTGTGCGCGGGACTGCGGCCCACTGGGACGGAGGTTCAATTCCAGCAGTGGGGCTGGGCCTCCTACTCCCACCGCCGGAGAGCAGTGATGCCCACCCCCCCAAAAAAAAACACTTGGGCATCGAGTATCCTTTATTAATAATCAAAACGGAATGATGAGAACACTAACTGGCTTATTATGGAGAATTGAATTTAGGTTATGCATACATTCTGCGTATTAAAGTTAAACAGCAACTCATAGGATATGAGCTGGGGCAGAACTCTGGGACTGAGTTGGCAGTAATTAACATTCTGATAATGGACCCGGGACCGTTTCAAGAACACCTCCTGAGGAGTGAAGGTTACCAAGCCGGGCAACCACGAAGCCCAGCCAGTTTAGCTGAACGACATTCCCTCCCTCAATGCCTCTTCCCAGAGAGACAGACCGCAGTTGACGTGTTCAGGATCTCTCTCTACCTCTATAGCTAGCCAGAGTGACAGGACACTTTAACACAAGCTCGCCTTAGAAGCTGCCGTAGCACATGGAACCACAGAGGGAAGCCCGATGTCGGATAGCCCTCAAAACGGTCCCATAAACAGACCTAGCCAGTGGCTGTGCAGAAGAAAGGCCTGGCAACCTGTAGCCACAAAGATCTCAGACAAGCGAATCCCATGACAGCAGTTCTACTCTATACTCCATGGGGTCAACGTGACTTGGAACAAACTCAATTGCAAGGGGATTAAAATGTTATTCACAGGCTTGGGGTTTCTAGGTGGCATTTGACACACATCTCAGGATGGCCTGTGGGAGGCTGTAGAAGTGACAGGTCGGTGATATTGCAGGTGTGGACTTGCCTCCATGCCAGCCCACGGTTCTCCCCAGAGGAGGCTGTCGCGGGACTGAGTGACATGAGGCTTCTGGAGGGTGCAGCGTGGGCTTGTTTACACTGACTTCAGCGTCGACGGAGATGAGGTGTCTATCAAGTGTGTGAGTGACGTGCAGGTAACTGATATGTGGTTGGGTGTCAGCAGAGAGCCCCAAATAGCTCCACCCGCTGAAATGATGAAACAGAACGGTGTGTACGTCAGGTTACAACCATCAGCTTTGAGTCCAGGATGACAAACAGTGGCGATGATGATGATGGTGTGTGTGTGTGTGTGTGTGTGTGTGTGTGTGTATTTTACAGGGGCTTTCACTGACAGCAGGTACCTTAAGAAACACAGTGAGATGTGGCTGCTATACGCTCCCAGGGCAAGAAGCAGGCTCACTCCCGGCTGCTTCTGGCACGGAGATAAAATGACCTTGCAGACATACAGCACAAAGGAGAGGGACCTTGGGAAGCCATAAGGGCCATCCTCCACAGTGGGAAGAATCGCGGGCCCTGACCAAGGACTCCTTATGTCCTGTTAGCCCTCAGGACAGGATCAGAAAGGGCAGTTCCAGGCAGGCCACTGAGGCTCAATGAAAGAAGCCATCTTCTGAAGTTCTTGGTGTCTTCTACTGCAGGGGGTGGACCTGGGAGGCATGAGTTCAAAGAGAAGCTGGACAGCAGGTTAGGGCCAAAAATGGCTTTTCACTCAGCAGAAGACAAGTCGCTAGAGAAGCGCTTGCAACATTAGACAGACATACACTTCTTAAAGAGTCTCTGGTGATTTATACACTCACTCAGCTGCTAACCAAGAGGTTGGAGGTTCAAGTCCCAGCCCTGACTATGATTCTACGGAGTACCATGCCCTAATCTGACACATGGAGTTGCCGACTCATGCGGCAGTTTAGACAGCTAAGATGAAATGATTTTTGTGGCAGTAGAGGGCCGTGGCTGTGCAAGTAATCTCTGCCTCCGTTACGGGAGAAAGGCACTGCTTAGGGCCTGGTTTCTGCTGAGACAGCAGCTGGGCTTGGCCACTCATCGCCAGGGTGGAAGCCCAAGCTCCCCTTTGGGTCTGGGTCTCCGCACAGGCCATTTCTTACGGGAACATCTGGCGCTGGCATTTTCAGCTCTGCCCCAGGCGTGGTCTCCTTCTCCAGCCCGGCCCTGCCCATCCGGCAGGGCAGGGAAATGTGTGCCCAGCAGGAAACCTTCACAGAGGCTGACTGGCACCTACCTGCTCTGTGTTGGTCTGGACACGGGCTGTCAGCTTAGAGGGCCCAAGCTGTTCCTACCTGGCATGAGGACCAGAAGGGAGCCTCAGGAAAAAACCTACCTGCAGGAGACAAACTGCTGGAGTGGTGGGGTGCTTGCTGTCTGTGGCTGTGGAGCAAGCGACCTCACACCTGCAGGCACCCTCTGGGCAGGGGAGAGTTGCCTCTCCCCACTGGGTGTCTCAGGCTGGGGTCTTTAAGGGAGCACATCCACCTCGCTGAGCCTTCTGCCCGGGGGGCCAGCTGGCCAGATTCAAAGCCCCACCCTTCCCGTCAGCATCTGAGCACTTCACCCTGTGCCACCAGGGCTCCTATGTGAAGGCGCGCCATCTCGCTAAGCTCTGGTTGGCTCTGAGGTGAGAGGCCGCCGCACCCATTGAGTTCCCAACGTGGTCTGCACAGAATTCCATGTGGAGTCTGGAAAGGGGCTCTGGGGGGCTGGGTTAGCCACAGGTTGGCAGTTCAAATCCACCAAGCACTCTGCGGACAAGGAGGCGGCATGCTCCCCGTAGATTTCCAGCCTCTGTTGACCCTTTCTAGGGACGCTCTGAGACGGAATGGACTCAGTGGCGGGGGGTGGGGTGGGGATATTGGTTTGGTAGGGCTTTAAAAACTGCCCACGGAGAAACCATGTCCCAAGTCGATTATACGGGAACTCTGGACTCTGGACCTCCGGATCAGTCAGTGGTCCGTGATCGCTCTGTGCGGCTGCCACATTGACACACCAGGCCACACCCGGGGTTTGGAAATGGAACTTGCGAACACATCGCTTGGGATCTTGCTAAAATTGGGCAAGCGGCCTGGTGGTGGTGGTGCTGCTGTGCGGGGCGGGGGTGGCTCTGGGGAGCGAGGCTGGCTCAGGAAACCTCAGAACCAAGGCGATTCTGACTCGTGGGGTCCCCAGGCGGGGATGGGGGGCAGTGCTCCATAGGGTTCTCTTGGCAGTGACCTACATGGAAGTCGAGCACGCCAGGCCTCTCTTCCGCGGCACTGCGGCTGGGTGTAAACCGCTGGCGGCCCATGAAAGCCCCGGAGCAGCCAGCGGGTGGATTTTCCGGAAGGGCTGTACTGACCGAGCCCGAGCGAGCGGGCCGTGTGCTCTGGCTCAGGGGATCGGCTCACGACCCAAGGGGCGTTTCTTGCCTTTCGGGCTGCAGCCTTCACTTGCTGTTCGTAGATGTCGAGGTTCTGATTCATTAGCTCCAGGGCCTGCTTCCGGGTTTTGAGCGACAGAGGGTCGGGGCTCAGGATTGTCGGGTGCTCGTACACGGCAGCCACGAAGTACTCGGGCACGTGGAATTGGGTTCCCAGGGAGACCACGCAGCAGCCGCAGAGGAGGAGCGCGAGCCGACCGCTGGCCCCAGCCATGGTGCAGGCCGTCAATCTGGAATGTAGCAGGGCGGGGAGAAGAACCGAATGAGGGACCCTCCCGTCTGCAGCTGCGAGTTAGTCAGCCCGGCCACGAAACTCACCCGCGGGGACAGTGCGCTGGCTCACTCTGGGCCGTGCCCCTAGTAGGGGGTCTGTGCTTTTCGGAACGCGGGGTGCGCTGCAATGCGGCCCACCATGGGGAGCCTGCTTTTAGAACACTCCCAAGACGTTCGCCTCGACTGCCTTCCCCAGTGGTTAGCGAGACGCTTGTCTAAGGCAGGAACGGTCGCTCCAATGATGCTTTGTAATGCTGTGGCATAATTCACACTCTGCCCCGGACGCTCCCACCCACTCATTTATCCACCCAAAAAAAATGGCAGGCTTCGGCTTCACCCCCAATTAAATACTCCCTGCTGTGGGCTGGTGATGGAGCAGGGTGCGGAGTTGAGGGCGGCGGGTCCACGCCATCATCTTCCCTGCCCTGGGCCTCGCTCCACCCAACGCTGGCTCACAAGCATAATGCTGTGGAAGGCGTATCCTTCTGCTAGGGCAGAAAGGTAATTTTCTGGAATGTTAACGAGAATGATTTTCGAGTTTTTTTTTTTTTTTGGTATAATGTAAACTAGACATTTCTAGAATGTAGAGTCATCTTTGCAGCTTCCTCTCTAAGAGAGGAGAAATAAATTAGGATGTCATAACACTGGCGCTCTGTGTGTGCCGCCCCCAGCCCCACGGATAGGAATCTCTCTCTCTCTCTCTCTCTCATATCTGTGTGTTACTCAGTGTTTTAGCCTGAATAGTCCATTCTGCCTTGATGAGCAGTCTGGCTCCCAGCGCACCGAGATTTGCCCAGTTTGGTGTGCCTGGCCAGGACACTTGCTCTGTGGTGAGGAGCTGGGGCTGCCCCCCTCCTGGGGACGCAGATTACACGCCACGAAAACCAAGTCACATTGATGACTCAGATTGTTACAAAGAACACCCACGCTGTCCAAGTTACGACTCATCCCTCCTGTGTTCTTGTTTCAAAGCCAAACTCCCCAGGCTGTGGACTTCTTTTGGATTCTTTTCTGTCACAAGTACCAGAAACCAAAGCAGTCTGAATTATTTTTCATCGACAGAATAAGGACTAGGGATGTTCATTCAGAATCTGGCCCAAAGCAAATTCTTCTCAGAATGAGTCCCATTCTCTCATCTCACCCCCAAGTCCTCTGCCCCATCTCACACTGTTACTTCTTTCCCCGGGCAATAAATGTACCGTCCAAATACCAACCTCGGGATTTGTAGCCATTCATTGGGGACGCTGTAAACAACGTCTTAGATAAGAACAAGGGCCCTTTCAGCGAGCAGTCATGAGTTTCTGAGCAGAAACAAAAGTATAATTGATAAGTCTTCTTATCTGAATTTTGCCTCTGAAGGCAGGCAAGGAATAAGTGAAAATGTCTCAGGACTTCATTTTCCACCCGGGTTCTGCTTTCATCGTGATCGCCTTCTCTGGGCGAGAGCTTTCCTGGTTAAAGGCATATTTGCAGGATTGCTAATGCATGCGGCAGTGACCTCCCTAGCCCGCAGGAAACTGAGGTCAGGTGTGCCTGGGGCGGAGGGGGCTGGTGCCCACAGTTCCCCTTGCTCAAGGCAGTGCCGTCTGCACCCCCATGGTTTGGGGAACAAAAGGGTTACCAGCTCCAATCCAACAAAACAAGGAAACTGCCCAGCCAGCACGCCACCATCTTTCTCGTTGGAGGAAAGAAAACCTTTGTGCTTTACCAGAGGATTCTGGTGGGGAGGTGCATCAGCCGTCAGTTGTGGGGGCAAAGGTGGGCTGGTAATAAGAGGCTATGCGGATACAGCCAGGTAGCCGTGGCCGGAAGAACACGAGCTTCATGAGGTGGGGGCGGCGGAGCAATTCCAATAAAAACAGATCGCTGCGGCTTTTTGCCGATTCACAAGTGCTCTCTGCCGCGCTTTGCTGCACAGCCCCAGGGTAACCCCCTCCCTCGGGGCTGCAGGCGGGGTGCCTGGGGAGTCGGTGGAAGGGGTGATGTCTGAGCACCGGCCTGCAGGCGGATGGGCGGACGGCGAGGGAGGCGTCCAGGGGAAGAGTGCGCCCGGCAGAGGCGACAGTTGTCACAAGGCTTGAGGTTGGACCCGGCCTGGTGGCTCGGGAAATACTGTAAGCCGGATACTGTAAGGAAATGACACCAAAGAGGTCACAACCTAGTTGGACCGGCTCCTGTGGAAATTTGCATTAAAAAAAGGCCTGGGGAGCGGCGGCACCGCAGGGAGGCTTGGGAGGGATGCACCTGGCTGCCCCAGGGTGGATGCAGCGAGGTGCTGGTGGTTTGGGTTCGGTTTGGAAGGCAGCCCCACCAGCACTCGCTGATGAAGTCCGTGAGGAGAAGCAAGGACGTGACGGGCCACGAAGGCGGCACTTGTCTGTGGCCTGAGCCACCCACCGGAAGCTGGAGCTGACATGCGCAAGGCAGCAGGAGGAACGCATTGGATGTGTCAGGTGGACAAGGTGGGGAGGCAGTGGATACCCGAGTCTGGAGTGCAGGGCTGAGTCTGAGCTAGAGGTAGACATGTGGGCGTCGTCAGCAGAGAGGTGACATTTAGCATTAGAAACCTGGATGGGATCTGCCAGGAGAGGCCCCGAGAATAGAGGAGGGTGAAGGGCTGAGGAGGGACTGCCATTGTTTGCAGACATCAGAGATGGGAGGGCAACCAACCACTGTGTGAAAGACATTAGTCTCTCCCTCTCTCTTAAACACACAGTCATCACCACCTCCATCACCACCACCACCACCTCCACCATCACCATCTTCACCACCACCACCACCACCACCAGTCACTGCCTCTCAATGAAGACACACAGAAAGGATTTGCAAACCAGATGCCTAACAAAGAACTAGTGTCTAGAATACATAAAGAACTTTTAACACACATCAGTAAGACAAATGCAAAATCCAATTAGAAAAAGGGCAAATGGACCCCTTTCCCACCCCGCAAAAAGATCGACAAGTGACAAATAGGTCTCTGAAAGGATGTCCAACATCAGTAATCATGAACCAAATGCAAACGAGTGCCTCAAGGAGAGGCTACGAACCCCTTGTCAAGAACGCTACGAAGGGGAAATCAGGGCCACAGCAACAGCAAACGCTGGCATGCAGGCACGGACACCAGGCGACTCACATACTGCCACAGGAATGTAAAATAGTCCTGCTACGCTACTCAGAAAGATGGTTTTATAAGTCTGCTGGGAAACAACTGTTTGGTATACAATTACTAATATTAGGGGTCCAACTGTGTCCCCTGGCTGGCCACGGTTCTCCGTGGGTTGGCAGTTACGTCATGCTTTGATCTGCCCCGGGTTAAATGGGGAGTAGGGTGGGCTGGAATACCCTGAGGAGCCCTAGTGGTGTAATGGGTGATGCGTTAGGTTGCTAACTGCGAAGTGAGCAGTTCAAAACCCCCAGTCGGCCCCAGGGAGAAAGAGGTGGCTTTCTGTTCCCATAAAGATGGGCAGCCCTGGGACTCTATGACGGTAAGATCCCTTGTTCACATCCTTATCTGGATCCCAGTCCCCATCAGATAGATGGGGGCCTCTCTGGGCGTGTGGTCTACATCATCTTTGATCTTAAAAAGGGAGGGAAGTGAGCTGGGAGTGGGGGCAGGGTACCAGTCTCCATGTCAGATTCCCACCCCTAACCCCACCCCCCAACTGAGACCCTCTCAGACGCAGGGCCATATTGATGTCCAAACACCTGGGGGTCAGACCATAGCCCTCCTCTCCTCAAAATTCCCCAGCAACTCCCCACCTCATGGTTGAGTAAATCCAAAGCCCTGCAAACCTGCTGCAGGCTCATCAGGAGACGAAATAATTGGCGGGGAGAGGAGAGGGCCGTGGAGCCGTCTTGGAGCCAGCACTCTGGATCCACAGAAGCTGCTGCCGCAAACCGCTCAGTATCTCCCAACACCAATCCTGAGCACGAAGCCTTTATTTTGGGTCCACGAGGAAAAGAAATCAAAGTCTAAAATTACACAGAAATCTATTTCGAGGAAATATGGTAATATGTCAATCACTGGATATTTTTATATACAAGGAACATTTTCCCCCATCATGCCGAGGGGTTCCTCTGGCTAACTGGCTGTGTTTCCTTCCTAACCATGCTATTCTAATAGGGGTAGGGGGAGGGAGCGGCAGATGGCTTATTATTAAGGTATTCTGACTAAGATCATTCCTGAGGTGGGTCTATATACTAAACATACATCGACCCATGGCCCTTTTTAAAAGATCATGTCACTCTTTCCTGCTCAAGGAGAATAACAGTCCCACTGCTGGGAACTCAGGCGGCAACGGAAATGTTCCATCCTGAGGAACAAAGCCTGGGGGGCAGCTAAGACGTCAGGAGCCAGCCCAGACTGCGTTTCTACATCTATCGGACACAACACCAGGGAAAACACAGGAAAGCGCCACACAGTTTAAAGGGATTCTCATGAATTCTGTGATTTCCTGGACTACATTCTTTTACAGAGGAGGGGCAATAACCACGGCCACGCCTACCTAATCCACGGAGCTTGAATTTAAAGAAAACCCAAAGGGGCTTTTCTTTTCCCGTTCTCTTGTCCGATTGTGCTGCACCTGAGCCGTTCCTGGCCTGACCCCTGCGACAAGCAGTGCCCTGGCCGGGTCTCCTTAGCCAGCTGTGTTCAAACCCACCCTCAACGAGATTTTTGATGTCTCAGCTGAAGATGTCAAGTGTGAACCCTTCTGAATGGCAATTGATGTTAATGTCAAAAGTCAAGGGACAGTGAATCAATTCCCAAATTAATCTTTGCTCCAAGTTGAACTGACTGGTAAGTTGTAATATTATTTAAAACAAAAAGAAATCCAACTATGATCTTGAAACAGGAGAGTAGACATATAATGTTGTACTGTGACACCCCCCCCCCCCAAAAAAAAAAAAGTAGCTCTGACAGCTGTGATCCATGTGGTCTTCACTGGCTGCTTCTTGGAATGAGATCACCAGGCCTTTCTTCCTGGTCTATCTTAGTCAGAATGCTCTGCTGACGAGGGATGAAGGGCATGCCTCCCACAAGGGTGACTTTAACCACGACAGTCAGCATGCCATCGATTTTTTCCCTCAAATGGAAAATTGCTTCATAACCTAAAGAAAAACTCCCAGACATTTAATGAGTGACCTTTCTTTTTTCATTTTCCCCTTGCCCACATGGCATTTGGATAAGTCTTCAGTTTTCTGTTTTACTACAGACAGAAAGCATGGCAGCCAGCAATAGTCGACAGGTTTTCTACTGCCACCCTGTGGTGAAATTGACTATTACTAACCAAGTGGGAACTTGCCTCTTCTTAGCAGTTAAGTGGGAGATTTCCAGGCCATCACTGCAGTTCCTACGTTTTATCTCATTTACACACACACACACACACACACACACACACACACACACACAATCGGAAAACATTACATGTGTTGCACTTCATGGAATCTGTACATTTTTTTGCCATGAATCCACCAGCCATTGCATCTCTCATATTTACAAGCTCTTACCTGGTTCACTCCCTCCCTTACAGTGTGCGCCCCACAGGATGTGACAGATGTGCAAAGGGGGCACTATCTTACCCCTGTGCGGGCAGCCCAAGTTCTGCATGGGGAGAAGCCCATTGTCAGCTTGCACTGAATACAGTAGCGCTTCAAAACATTCCTACTGCTCCATTTTACCTTCCTAATAGCCACACAAGCAGTAGAAGAAAAGGGCCTAATTCTAGTTCTGAGGCAGAAAAACCCGGGAGGAGGGAGTGTAGTGGTGGGTCCGAGACTAGAAATCAAGGATCCAGGGGCCTGGGCCTGCTTGTCTAGCACGTGCTGTGAAACTGGGGCAGATGCCCGGCCCAGCTGCCAGCTCTGCAGTGGCATCTCCAATGCGGCTGCAGGAGGAAGAAGTAGACATTCCCAAGATCTCTGCAGGGTTGGAGCAGGAGCAGAGCAGAGGTTCTCAAACTGGAGGGGGGAGGGTTAGCTTTCAGCTTGCCAAATCCCACGCCCCATGTGCTGATCCCAAGAGTTTTGGGAGGGGACCGAGAAGCTGTATTTTTAACAAGTTTCCAGTGGACGCTCTGGCCTGGGGCCATAGGCAGAGAACCTCTGAAGTAGACTAGAGTGCAGTACAAAGGTTCCCAAGGCAGTAATCTTTACCAGAGCAGACTGCCTCTTCTCTCTCTCCAGGAGCAGCTGGAGGGTTCGAACCAAAGACCTTCTGGTTAGTGGCCAAGTGCTTTAACAACGTGCCACCAGGACTCCTTGGAGGAAAGGATAATGGCATGTGTAAGGAGGCTTTAAAAAGTTTATGAAAAAAAAATCATTGGAATTTTCTGTTTTGAAGCTCTCCTGTATCTCTGGATTCTGACTCCGACTGTTCCCTGGTGCCAAAGAAAGAGGACCCTAAATATTGACATCTTTCCTACACGTCTCTTCCACAGGGCTGATAGAATTGGGACATGCTTCAAATGTTTCTACCATATTTAGTGACCGTGTGCAGCTAAGTATGTAAACACTGCGACTCCTCAGAGAGGCGGTCTAATCCTTGGTTGCTAATGGACTCCGCGCTTTATCAGCCACAACAGAGCACCTGACAGAGCGGGCTGTTGGTCATTTTTCACAAGAGTAAATAAAACCCATGACTTTCAAAGAATAAAGCAATATGGCAGAGTATAATCTGAAAAACCTCCCAATTATGAGCATACTTTAGAAAGCTTATGGGGGAAAGATGAAATAAAAAGATAATGAGGTTTCCCACAAACTTTTTGGAACTCCTTTGTATAGTCTGTAAAAATGTAATGGCTTTCTCTTCAAATGCACAGATGAATGCGCAGGAGGAGAATTTACAGGAAAATCCTTGGGGCCCCAGAATGAATCAGGAGGCGTAGTCTCCAACTATTGTCCAGATATGCTGAGCCGGCAACCAGGCCCGGCCAGAGAGGCAGACCTGCTTCCCTTCTCAGCCAGCAAATCTTCCAGAGAAACACTGGGGTCACTTCCAGCCACTCTGCTCATCTTGAATGCTTATGGTTTCCATCTAGATTCTCTGAGAGCCATCACAAAATTCTCAGAAACGAGGCTCCATGAGTCAGCAAAGAACTGTTTTTAAAACCTTGGGAAAACGTCTCCCTTGTTGCCTTGCGGGACAGCCTCAAATTGGAGTCGTCAGAACAACCCTAGCCTTCAAGGTGAGAGGTACCCGAGGGCAGGACACCCCAGAGAAACGTCTGTCCAGACATCTGTCCAGACGTCTTCACAGGGAGCCTTGTTAAAATGGAATCTGGATTTGGGGAGAGTGTGAAAGAAATAACCAGACTAGAGGCGTAGAACATCGCACTAGAGAAACAGCACCACGGCCACATTCTTCAGCAGGAAGGACATCCTCAAGGGCAGCAAAGGGCATACACCTGGGTAAAAGTACCACCCTTCCCAAGCCCTAGGGGAGGATGCCTTGGACAGAAGCCTGGGGAAAGCCGTAGGCTCCCTGCCACAGTGGGGAGTGGGGTGAAGTCACAGGGCAGCACGAGATGTCAGGGCCTTTTGCAGCCCTAGTTACAAACCGGACGGTCCTCTCCAGCCTGCATGGCAGGACATCACACTCCAAACAACGAGGGGAAACGGTTGCAGAAGAACACTAAGCTGACTGACTAACAATGTAAATAGAAACAGAAGCAACTTAAGACATAACAGAAAGCGCAAAATCAGGAGTTGGGAAAGTTAGCAAAAATTAAAACTGGGTATTGGGTGTCTTGTTAGTTAACTTTCTAAAATGTGGGGCTGCTGAGATGACAGAAGAAACAGGCTGACACATTAGAACTAACACCTAAAATATAAACAAGACAACATTTGTAAACAGGCAGGGAGCATGAACAGATTTTTAACAAGAAGAAAACAA
>PVJH01027805.1:0-28159 GCA_004026705.1 Nesogale talazaci
TTCTATAAGAGCACAAAGAAGTATTCCAGAAAACCCAATCTTCTCAAGGTTATCCATGATTTGTTGTGATCCACACAGTTGAATGCTTTGGCATAGACAATACAACATAAATAAGCATCTTCTGCTTTGAGCCAAGATCCATCTGATATTGGCAATGATATCCCTTGTTCTACATCTTCTTAATCCTGTCTGAATGTCTGCTAGTTCCTTGGCAATGTACTAATGTAAATTTTGTTGGATGATCTTCTCCCCTAGAATTTTCCTAGAATGTGCTTTCAAAAATAATATATTAGAATTTGAGCATTCTGTTAGGTCACCTTATTTTGGAATGGGTACAAATATGGATTCTTTCCACTTTGATGTCTTCCAAATTTGTTGACATTGATGAGTGAGTGCTTCATCAGATTGTTGAATTATTTCAATTGGAATTTCAACAATTCCCGGAGCCTTGTTTTTGGCCAATTCCTTCAGTGTAGAATGAATCTGTTCCTTCTTGCTCATATGCTACTTCCTGGAAGGGTGGATTATAGACTATTTCTTTTTGATACAGTAATCCTGTGTTCTTTCCATCTTCTTTTGATGCTTCTTGAATCATTCATTGTTTTTCCTGTAGACACAATTTTCAATTCATGGCTTGTATTTTTTCTTTAATTCTTCCAATTTAAAATATGTTGATCATATTCTTCCTTCTTTGGTTTTCTAACTCTAGTTATTTAGGCAGTTCCTAGTAGTATTTCGCCTTCTCAAACTTACATTTCAAAATTTCCATTCAGCTCTTTGACTTTATTATTTCTTCCATTTGCTTTAGTTAAGAGAAAAATGCAGAGTGTCTTCTGATAACAACTTTAATCTTTTCTTTCTTTCCTATATTTTAATGACCCCTTTCTTCATGAATGAAACTATACATACTTTTGTATAACTGAGTTCTTCAGCACAATTTCAATGTTGTTTTTGTGGTAAAATTAGGTGCCTCAACTCATAATTGGATCAGCTTATACTCAAGTAGATGCAGTATTTTTGATGTCCTACCACAACTCATCAGGGCTTCTATCATTAATGTCCAATGCATCACATTCATTCTTGATATATTCTACAATTCAGGTAGGGTGGAATCACGTGTGTATTTTGAATCTCATGGAGTTTGTGATAGGTAGGCTTATTTTGCCAACCTGACCAATAAGAACAGTGTGCAGCTGCTTTAGCTATACGTCAACTTGTGAGTTATACTACCTGTAGGACAACCAATCCATGGATCATGTCACTAGAGATTGCGGTTCTTTCAAGACCAGCTTTACCACACTGCTGGTGTATGCATTGTTTGAGCTTGAGGCTCTGGAGTCATGTCATCTTGCATTACTGTAGTTTGATTTCCCTTCTGGGCCTGCTTCACGAAGCTCCTAAGCTGCTGACTGTCAGTGACCAGCATGCTGTTTGCTGCCTGTCGCTGGACTGCCTGCATTGCCCTCGGGAATACTCAACTGTCTACTTTGTTGACATTGAACCCAGTAGCCTTTGTGAGCTAGATGACTTCCAGTGTATGAACTATTCCACAGAAGTGAGTTAAACTGAGACCTCTGTACTGCTGTGTGCACTATTTAGCTTTTGTTTTCTTTCACGCTGTATCTATTATCTCTCTATGTGTGTCCTGGTTTTGTTTCTCTAGAGACACCTGTCTAACACAGACTTGTTTTGAATTTCATCAGCTTTAGCCTGAATGTACATATGATCAATTGATGGTCTATTACACAATCGACTCCTGGCCTGGTGTTAGCGGCTGATCTTGAGCTTCTCGAAGGTCACTTCCCACAGATGTAGACTTTGATGTCTGAGTATTCAGTCAAGAGAAATTGCTATGACCAAGACATTGGTCCTGCAAAATTCTATTATGAGATCTTCAGCTTTGCTTGTTTCACCAATACATGCTTTCTAATTATTGTTCCTTCCTCTTAGTTTCCAATCTTTGCATTCCATTTGCCAATAATTAACAATGTACCTTGATTGCATGCTTTATCAATTTCCAACTGAAATTGCTTGCGTAATTCTTCAATTTCTTCATCACCAGATTTTTAGGTTGACACGTGAGTTTGAATACTAATAGTCATATTCATTGGGTTTTCTTGAAAGCAGATAAATATAATACTATCACATATATCATTGCATTTCAAGATTTATTTTGCAATGTCTTTTTTTTTTTTACAGTGAATACACACACCACCATTCCTTTTAATTCTGTTAGAGTAAATCTTTTGATTTTCTGATTCAGAAGGGCCATAACTGTCCATCTCAGCTCTTTAATGCCTAGGATATCTATCTTTTTATGTGTTCCCTTCAGTTTTGGCCACTTCTAATTTTCCTAGATTCACTCATTCTACACTCCAAATTTGGACCTGACAGCAGGTTTTTATACTTATTTCTCCTTACCGTGAGTCATCTCAGTTTACATCATGAAGATCCTGATGGCTCCCCAGGGTTTATCTCACTCGCATCCCCAGGGTCAATCGGAGAAAGGATCTCTTCCTCAGTCGTAATTCTAGTGCCCTCTGATCCCATAGCCCCGTCTTCTGACACCATCCCCAACAATGCTGCTCTCCAGGCTGTCAGTATCTTACAAAGTTGAGAGCAGTATGCTTTGTAGGGGATATTGACCAAATCACACTCTCTTCTTCTCCTTCAGGGCATCTTCAGAGTCTCTCTTAGGACAGAATATGAGCTAAATCACATTCTTTGTCTCCTCGGTGGGCTCTTTGTTGTTCAGGCTGTAATTGGGAGGTGCTTTCGAATCTGTTCTGACCCATAGAGACCTGATTCACAACAGAGTGCATTGCCCTGAGCCATCCTTACGATTATTCCTATGCTTGAGTCCGTTGTCACCCCCAGAGTTTCAATCCATCTCACTGGCGTCTTCGTCTTTTTCACTGCCCAGCTGCTTTACCAAGCATGATGATGTCCTTCTCTAGGAACTGGTCTCTCCTGGCGATATGTTCAAAGTATGTGAGGTGGAGTGTTGCCATCCTTGCCTCTAAGGATTGCTCTGGAGAGATTTCTTCTAAAACAGGTCAGTTTGACAGATTAATCTTGCTTAATATTCCTTTTCTAGACTGTATCACTCTAATTCCACCCCATTTTGGAGGACATTCTCTACCCTATTATAGGACATGATTAGTGTAGGATTAAGATCTAACTGTAGTAGATGGTCTTACTAAAGCCACATCTTTTTCCTTGGGGGCATTTTTAGAGTCTACCTTAGTAGAGGTTGTGAACAAAGTCACACTCTGTTTCGTTGGTGACATTTTTAAGCATACTTTATAAGAGTGTGTGACTTAAGACAGCATCCTTTGCTTTCCAGAGATGGCTTATATATGCGGGCACCATTGTACAGTTATTACATATGTAACCTGAAAAGCCAAACCTTTATTTCCTGATTGAGGTGTGGGTGAAGCAAGAAGACCTACTGCTGACTTTTGGATATTCCGGACTCTGCATTTTTCCTACTTCTGCCTGGCCTTGTGATTTAGAACCCACCACCAGATGAGACAGGTTTTAAGTTTTCCTAGGACTCTAAGTTTTCTGAGTTCAGGGCTGAGCCCTGGTAGCTTAAGTGGTTGAGTGCGGGACTGCAGCCCACGGGCTTGGTGGTTCAAACCCAGTGGCGGCTCTCAGGAGCGGCACTGGATAGCGCCCACGACCACCAGAGTCAGTGATGCCCCCCCCAAAAAAAAAAAAAAAACAAGTTTTCTCAGTCCAAATCTGTAGGACTTTCAGTGACTTAGAGTTCTGCAGGACATATGAAATACATGAGGGAAGGAATGGGGCAAAAGGAGCTGGATTGCATCTTGGGAGAGCTGGACATTTGGGAGATCTTTATGCTCCAACTCTTGGGATTAGTTTTGTATAAATTCTTCTAAAATAAATTTTCTAAAGTACTAAATGTACTGCCAAAAGATCAAACAAATCTGTACTCGAATAAGTATAGCCAGTAAATTCCTTGGAAACAATGATGGTGAAACTTCATCTCACATACTTTGGACATGTTGTCATGCATGTGTGACTTCAGACCCTGAAAAAGGACATCATATTTTGTAGAGTAGAAATCGTGAACAGGAAAAGAGACTCAACAGGATGGACTCATATAGTGGATGCAGCAATCAGGTCTAACATAATAATCGTGAGGAAGATGCAGGACCATGAAGCCTTTGCTGATACACAGGGTCTGCTGTACACGGGGTTGTTATGAGTTGAAACTCATAACATGAGTTTCGTAATATGATGATATGAGTTTCATAACATGATGATACCTAACAACAGCAGCAAAAGGAATTATCAACCCAGATATGTCTTATAGCATAACTTTCTTGGTGAGTATGTATTTATTCTATTGTGATCTATAAGAATTTCATAGGCTAAGTAAAACACCTAGTTTTTCTTTCTACCTGTTTGCCTGGGAACTCTGCAGAAACATATACACTATGTGTCACTTTGCTAATAGTTAAAATACTAATGGAATATCTTTCAGCATAATACTAATTGATAAGTCATACAGTACCATGGTGTGACAGGCAGATGGGTGGTAAACAAAAAATTCCAGAATCCAGACTACATGAAGAAAAATGTAGCATAAATATTGAAGGAAGACTCCATAATAACTCGCACAAGATACACCTTGCTTACTGAAGAACAAAAACACAGTAAAAACTGATTGAAGTTTGTAGCCTTCCTTAAGAATTACACTGGAATACAAAGAAAACCAAACCTCCCCCAAATGGACCAAAAATTTTTCATGATAGGGAAAACATTGAAGCTGGAAATGACTATTTTATTTGAAGCAGAATTCCAGAAATTAAAAGATATATTGCATTGAGTACACATATAGCAAAATCCCTCTTCAAGTATTTCAAAAGCCTAAGTGACAATGTGATGACTAATATGTTCCTAACACAAGTCATGGTCTTTTCAATTACCTTGTATGCATGCAAAAGTTGGACAATGGCAAAGGAAAACAGAAGAAGAATACATTAGAAATGTTCTTTTGATGAACAATATTGAGTAAATTGAGAATTGCAAAAAAAAAAGGGTCCAAATCAGTATCAAAGGAAATACAACAGGAGCATCCTTTCAAATGAGGATGGTCAGGCTTCCATGTTGTTTACTTTGGGCACAACATTAGGAAAAGCCTTTCATCAGATAAAAAAATATGGTTGATAAAGATGATCAGTGAAAATTAGGGAAACCCTCACCGAGGAAGCCTTTTAGAGCGAATATGAAGGTATCATTTATTCTTCTTTCTTCCTTGCTCTTTGTGTCAAGAGTCAATAAAACTCCTAATGCCTGGTTCTGCATTTATTCTCTTGAGGGATTAAGTTATTATTTTACTAGGCTTGCATTTCTTATCTTTTTATTTGTGTACTCTCACTGACCACATCATTAGTTAAAATACTAATGACACCCTGTAGAATAATTGAAACTATTTGTAAATTAATATATACAATTCACTTAATTCAGTACATCTAAAATGATACTTAGGAAGGAACTAATATTTATCTTTCAAATGAGCGAACACCTGAATGATCTTTTTTCACATTCTTTGTACTCCTCTGCTCTAAAGGTGTGAGTTAGGCATCAGTAAAGGTCTCTATTACTCCCACTTGAGCCATCGCAAACACTTTTCACAATGTCTTCCTATTCATGCCCTTTCCCACATAATATAATCTTTACATCACATCATTATTCTATTGGAAAAGTCTACCTCCTTGCTGCCTTAGTAAATCTTCACTTCGCAATTTTTTGGTAAAGCCTTTGAGCCATTTGAAATCAGCTTTACTTCTCGCTATTTTTCTAAGGGGGTCATATTTACTGATGCAACAGTTGCTGATTCATTTTGTACATCCTACCTTTAAACCTTGGTTTGTTACACCAATAATGCCCTTACTAACATTAATAGCTTATAATTATGCAAAAGTTGAGTAAAATTCAACCACATCAATGAACACTCTTCTCTTATTAGATGGAAATGAGCACTGTTTCCTTTGAAATTCTCTAGCACTTTTCTATTGAATCTTTGAGAGGCAGCAAAACACGCTAAGAAAAGTTTACAGGCTTCAAAAAGTTAGATTTATTTTTGAGTCTTTTAAGAACTACCTCTAAATATATGGGCTAGCAATTTGAATTTTTGAGGATAAAGTGTGTATACTTGGTAACTCGTTGAGCATTGTGTTATCATTGCTTATAATTTTCTCCAGTTCATGTTTTTTGTAAAACACAAAGTATAGTATAGTTCTCCATTGCTACCATTTTTATATTGAACTCTGAACTCCCATAAATTAAGAAAACAGGGCTGAGTCCCGGTGGCGTAAGTGGTTGAGTGCGGGACTGCGGCCCACGGGCTTGGCGGTTCAAATCCAGCGGCAGCTCTCAGGAGCAGCACTGGGTAGCTCCCACAACCACCAGAGGGCAGTGAGGTCCCCCCCGCAAAAAAAAACATCTCATTATACTTTACCAGGAATGGCAGGTAACAGCCCTTGACAGATACATATACAACGAAATATTTTGAAAACAATTCATAGGAAAAAAGTGTTCACTGGTCAAATTGTACATATATGTAAGAATCAGTTACAATAATTTGTTATGAAATTAACCTGTAATGCACAAAGGAAGGATTGAGGCTATGCCCTGTGGATATTTTTAAATATCCAAATTAAATTGACATAAATTATAATATTTTTAAAAACATGATTGTTTACAATTCTTTGTGTATTTCATGAATTCTTTTTCAAAACTTGTAATAATATTTGGCTCCTTTTAAAAATGTTAATCTCCTAAATTCCAAGTCTGTTTTCCATCTGTTGGGGAGTTAAGGAAAATGGTGGAAACTGCTGCTTTGCTGTGTTTCAGTCTTGTCCGTTTTCGCACCAGTCTGGCGAGATGGTGAAATAGTTTGTTAAATTTCCACCTGTGTGCAGTAAGTGTGCTGATCCTCACTGATTGAAAACACATGACTCAAATGCAACTCAATTGAACAACACCACCAATCACTATCCTCAATCGGTGCTAAGCACAATTGCACGTTACACACATGATACCATTTAATCCCTCACCAAATTTGTGAATGATTTTACTTTGTAAATAAGAATGTTATGTCCCAGCGATATTAGTTAAACTTTTCAAGGTTATATTCCAAATAATCCACAAATGGACTAATAGGTAAAAAGGAGAAAAGGTCGGAATTGCCAAGAATTTAATCTTGGCTTGGGATCCACAGTCAATGTTTATGGAAGCAGCAGTCAAGAAATTCCCAAACCACTTTGCATTAGGTAAAGCTACTGCAGAAGACATCCTTAAAGCACTGCAAAGCAAGCATGTTGGTTTCTTTGAGCAGGAAGGTATCTCCAACTGTCTCACAAGCATGTGAAAGTTGGATATTGGAAAAGGACGACTGAGGAATTGATGCATTTGGATGTGGTTCTGGAGACATTGAAATTCACATGGACTATTAAAAGGATTAATCTATCAGCCTTGGAATAAGAATGGCCAAAATACTCCTTAGAAGCAAGGATGGCGAGACTTCGTCTCAAATACGTTGAGCACGTTAACAAGAGAGACAAGTGCTGGAAAAGGACATCATGCCAGGTACAGTAGAAGGGCGGTGATAAAGAGGGAGGCCTTGACAAGATGGATTGATTCGGTGGTTGCAAAAATGAGCTCAAACATAAGAACAATTAGGAGGAGTGCACAGGACTGGACAGGGGGTCTTTCTGTGTGTTTGATGTAGTTATGGGTTGGGGCCAACTCAAAAGCATCTAACAACAATACCTGTGACACAGTGGCGATAGGTTTGAGCTCCAGAGGTTTAAATTCGGATTCCACAATCTATCGTCAAGGTCACGAGAGCAACTCATCCCGTCACACAGACCTCTTAGTGCCATTGCATCAATTCCGACTCCCTGCAGCCCTGTGAAGTAACGGACATCTATTTCTTAGGATGTTAGTAGCCCCTGATCTTTACAGCATCAGACCCCCAACAGGAAGACTGATGAATCTGAGTCATCGCATTTGCAGTAGTTACCCAATATACTATTACACCATTAATTACACATAAAATTTTGGTCTACCTAATTGTGTATGAGAGACTGGCAGGGTTCTTTTTTCTTTTTTAATCAATGTGACTGGAAGGGTTACACACCTGTGTTTGGTTACATAATGCCACACTGCTGGTAGTTGGTGCCCTTGACCTTATCTTGTAGGAGAGACTTTGTGGTTAAATGTGATGAGGCTAGATTGCTAAGATGAAAATATTATTTTGGATTACCTGGATGAACCATAAATGCTATCACAGGTTTAGTTTAAAGAGCATCACCAAAGTAAAGTGTGTAAAAAGAGCAGAAGGAAATGTAAACACAGAGGTAGAAATAGCAGAAACATAGCCACAAGATAAGAAAAGTTGGCTACCACGAGAAACTGGGAGATTCCAGAACAAAATTTCTCTCACAGCGTCTACTAAGTGAGCATAGGGAAAAAAATGAAACTAAACTAAAATAAAATAAAAGTGATGCCCCCTGAAAATATAAAAAAAATAAAAAATAAGAGAGCATGGTTCTGCCAACACCAGGAGTTTGGCTCTATAAAACCAATTTCATATTTCTAGAGCGGTAAGAGAATGAATGCATGTTCTTTTAAGTCACCAAGTTTACAATCATTTGTTATAACAGTCACGGAAGTAAGAGGACTGAAAAATGAAGATATGTCATTTGAAACTTCTTCTTGTCTCTCCCAACATACATACACCTGGAAGGAAGATATTTTTCTCTTATGTCTTTCAGGTGGTTTCCAAGTCTAAGACATAGTAGAATATGATTTCAAAGATGATTTCAAGAGTAACAGAACTTGTACATGTATTCTGATTCGTTCCTCAGAAGCAGCAGGAGATATAGAATAGATTATTACTACTTTTTCTTGAGTGTTGAAAGTTAGTTATAAACATTAATTGAACATGTTAGTCTTTCACACAAAGGAACAAAATATTGCCTCTTATTTTTTTCCAAAGGGAAATAAATGAACCCATTGCAATCACATTAACCTTATTCACAGTGACCCCATAGTATAAGGGTCCCACAGAGTTTTCCAGACTGCAAGTCTCATGGAGGAGACGGCCATATCTTCTAGAGAGACTGGTGGTTTGGGATCTTTGGCCATTCAGGGAGCAGTTTAGTGTTTAGTTACTGCATCTTCAGGCTCATTAAAAGTTAAGGAAAACATACTCCACAGGATTAAAAGGATAGCGATGATTTACTCACATCCACCTTTCACTTGTGCCCAGATCTATATGAAAAACTGAGCATTTTGTCTCATTTAATCCATACAATAAACCTATGATAAATATGAGATGCAACTGAAGTATAAGAGAATTAAGTGAATTAGTTATATTTAGCCAGCTATGACTGGAACTCACCTTTTTTCTTTAGAAACTGTGTGGGTTTTGACATTACACTGAAATGACGATGACAAAGCTGCTATTTCTTAGCAACAGAACAATAGAATGAAATTTTTCTATTAAATAAAACCTAGTGAAACAAGAAGCGATCCAAAACATTGCTTTAGATATTCCTGAACATTTTCTTAAGACAATCCATCTAACTGCTGAACATCACATGTCTTAAAGGCAACATTTTGGCATTAAGTTGCATAATTGCCATGTACTTATTATACTTTTATATGTGTTTGGATATAAGGCAGTGCATCATTTTGAATATTTAAAAGTGTGGCAAATATAATGTTATACTGTATGCATTGCATTGTAACATTTTTTCTTATTGTAATACTTTGAAATTGTTGGTTGGTGAATGATGTAGCATTACTTTATTCTTTTCATTGAATTATACTAGTCCATTGTATGATGGTGCCACCATTTATATTTTGTAACCTGTTATAAAGGCTCAGTTTTTCCCTACATATTATCAATTTGAGGATTTGTTTACTTATTGACCACTACAATAGTGCAACCTTGAACGTTAGTGTGCATACTTCTTGTAACATATGCACACATTTTTCTCTCTGAGTTGTATGGTCTGTAATCAAAGATTACATTCAACTTTGCTGCTGCTGTTAGGAGGAGACAACTCAGTTCCAAGTCACAGTGAACCTGTGTACAACAGAATGAAATGTGACCTGGTCCTGTACAATCATAGTTAGAGTGAACTTCATTTTGTTCAGGTACTGAGTACATCCACATCTTTAATTGTCTTTCTCTTTTACTCTGATCTTTTTCAGCAAGCATGGTGTCCTTTTGCTGGGACCTAACCATTCCGGATAACGTGTCCAAAGTACATCAATCAAATTTTTGCCATGCTCCCTTAACAGGAACACTCTGGCTGCATAGCCCCAAGACAGATTTATTTGTTCTTCTGGAACTCCATGACACTTTCAATATTGTTCATGGACACCAAAATTCAAAGGCATACATTGTCCGGCTGGCTTCTACAATCCTTACCCAACTTCCACATGTATAGGAGGTGATGAAAAAATATGAGGATTGATCATGGATCCAGAAAATTGAAATTTTTAGTGACATCAGTCTTGTCTTTCTTTATTATGAGGTTGTCTGTTGACCCAAATCAGAGGACTTTGCTTTCCTTGACATTAAATGCTCATTCATATTGAAGGTTGAAATGCTTGATCTTCATCAATGTGTTTCAAGTCCTCCTTCTTTCCAGCAAGAAAGACTATGCTGTTTGCATGTCACTGATTGTTAATAAATCTTCCTCCAATACCAATGCTTTGTTCTAGTTCTAGGCTTGTATGTTCAGAATACATTTTAAATAATTATAGTAAAAGAATTCAGCCATGACACATACCTTTTCTTATATTAAACCATGCAGTGTTTCCTAGTTCTGCTTATATAACTATCTCTTATTCTGAGTAGCTAACACATAAGCACATAAAGTATCTGGAATTTCCATATTCTCAATATTATCAACAGTTTGTTATAATCCAAACAGTATAAACTATTTAGCAGTCTATGAAACAAAATACAGCTTTCTGGTATTCTTGGATTTTATCCAAGATCCTTCTGACATAAGTAATGCTATTCCTCCTGCCATGTCCTTATCTGAATCAGACTTGAACTTCTGCCAATATGGTTTAAGTCAGTGGATCAGATGACATGCTGTAGGTTTCTCCTAATTTATGTAATTCTGGAAGCTGACTAACCAGGAAGCAAGGAGACCATTGGCTGGTGGATATAAAGTCAGTCCAAGTTGACTTTCTGCTGATGGTTCCTGGAATTAGCGAGCAATATGGCAGGAGGTTAAGCACCCAGATGTAAGATACTGCTCTAGCAGAATTGAAGCTTTCCCACAGAGTTTGATTTAAAGAGCAGACCACACTGCTGCCAAGGAGCCTTCCTTCCCATTGTATCAAGGCTTTGGCTTAATCAAGGGGACTGCATTTCACCACAGCGTCTGGCTACTCACTTGGTCATGGTATCTGTTTGTTTTTATAAATGGCAGAATTTCATTGAATAGGAAGTTTTATTTTTGCCTCCCTACTCAGAAGAGATATGGTCTATAGCTTGCTTGTAATATATGTTATTGCTTTTAGTACTAGTTGAAAATTGGCCTTACTGATGAGTTGGGAAGTATTCCTTCCTTACTTGTTTAGTTTTAAGAGTTTATTTAAAATTAGTATTAAGTCTTTGACTTTTGGAGGAATTCATCATCTGGAATTGAGTGTTGCCTATAGACACTTTAAAAAGTACTCATTCACACACACACCTTTTGGTCTAGTCAGATTTTCTACTGCTTATGGAACATTTTTTTAATGGTCTGTGTCTTTCTAGAAAATATCCACTTACCATAAATTATTTTATACCCTACAATTGTTCATAGTACTCTTTCATAATATGGTTTATATCTGAAAAAATAATTACTAATGTCTCTATCTAATTCTTGATTTGAGTGTTTTCTCTTAAGTGTCTAGCCTTCAACTGATTGAGTGAAGTCCCCTCACATTAAAGAGATTCATTCACTTTTCTTAAGATCAAATGGCTTCTATATTAGTCACATATAAATACCTTTATATCTGCACCAAGACAGTTGTTTATGTTTTGCCAAATAGTTGAGCCCAATAATCTAGTCAAATTGAAACATAAAATTAATCATTTTAAGTTTTAAGCAGGGACCCAGAATGAAAAGGTCTTATACTTCACATACTGTATGTACTCATGTATAAGCCAAATTTTTCAGCACATTTTTAATGGAGTTTTTGTGGTAAAATTGAGTGCCTCTTCAACTTCCTGATATGATCACAGAAAACAAAAATGTACATATGCAATTGTGGTGAAAAAAGCTGATTGTTCCCGACATCAAAAGATATAACATCTGAGGATTTAAAGGCTTGAAGGTAAAGTGTCCATCTAGCTCAGAAGCAACAAAACCTACATTGAAGAAGCTCACCAGCCTGTGTGATTATGAGATGTTGAAGGGATTAGGTATCAGGCATCAAAGAATTGAAATTTTTATTATTGTAAATGAAGGTGAGTACAGGTTGGGGCTCCAAAGTCCATCTGTAGGTAATGGACTTTCCCTTACAGAGGGATTGTTGGAAGGAGGTGAACCAATTAGGGTGCAGAATATCAATGATGAACCATATAACATTCTGATTATTATTACAGAAGTTTCTTCCCCTTGTGAGTAATGTCCCACCAGCAAATGAAGGTCTCCAAGTATTCATTTATTCACATAATTATCCTAAGCTACACTTTGAGGAGGCACCTCTTTTGCAAGCCTATTTTGAGTGCCTAATGACCTGAGAAACTCAGCTTCCACCCAACCCTACATCTGACAGTGTTCCACTGCCACTCCGAAGGTTTCTGGGTGCAGATCTCTCAGAAGTGAGCAGCCTATTCCTTCTTCATAATCCAATCAAAGTCTGGAAATTCTACTGAAACCAGGTCACCCTAGGTGACCCTATTGGTATTTGAACTAACAGTGACATGACTTCCAGTTTCATACCAACATACAAACCACCACAGTATGACAAACTGGCAGACAATTGGTGAGATTACCACTTTGATCTCACTACCTTCTGAATTGACCCCTTTGTCTTGAACTTGATTAGACCAGTAGAGCCTCTCAGAAGCCACTGTTTTGATTGATCTGTTTGTTGAAGGCACCCTAGTAAGACTAAGATAAGTGCACTCTTGAGACAACTTCCTTCCTGTCACCCAAAGATCACAAAGATGAGTTGAAAAACCTTTGTTTGCTACAAATCTGTGTATGAATACACTGGAACATTTGTGACAATACTTTTAGACTTAACCTCATATGTAATATTTACTATTACACCTCATAGTGACAGAAATAATGAAATATATTTTGGGGGATTGATATTGTTTATATGAAACACAAGGTTACAAATTAAATAAATGTTATTTCTTATCTGCTCTTCTCCCCCAAAACATCATCTATCACAACTTTTCCTTGCATACATTTTACACTTCACTGTATTCATATTTTCTATTGATGATATAGTCCTTAATGATTTTTTTAATTCCGTGAAAAGCAACCTAATTTTACATAATGTCATGTCACTTTTTCTTTTGTTTCATTATCATGTTTTCAAAGTTTGTATTTAGTAAAATATATTACCTGTTAAATTATTCATAAAGGCATAGCATATTAAATTATTTAACATCTGGGAGATGTGTAAGCAGTTTCCAACATTTTGCCTAATTTAACTTCTGATATAATTTTGTCATAGGTACTGTTGAGTCGGCTCCATGGACAAGAGAGAGCATGGCCCATTTCTGTACCACGCTCATAATCAATGTTTGCTTGGGACAATGACTTCATCTACTGTGTCAATCTGTCCTGTCAAGGGTCTCTTTGCTTTCTCCCAACCCCCCACTTTACCACTATTGGTATTTTTTCCAGGGCATGTTTATTTCTGATGGCATGCCCCAGTTCCTACGATAAGTCTTGCCATCCTCACGTCTAAGAAACATTGTAGGTTTACTTCTGCCATTACAACCCTGTTGTTCTTCAGACAGTACATGGTTTATTAAATATTATTTGTGACTATCATGATTAATAATAAATAATAGAAAATATATGCCACTTGCCTTTTTCTCTATCATTCTGTTTCTATTTTTCCCGTAAAATTAATTGTTCTACATTATACAGCTAAGAACCTCCTAATGTCCTTTCAGGCAATGCCTGACCACCCACATGTACATGGTCCCATATGTTTATAATAAAGCTTAAAAATCCTCATCTGAGGATAGGTTGTAGGTAATGTAACAGCCTTCCACAAATTTATTTCATGTCCCTTGTATAAAAAGTGATTACATTGTCAGCCATATTATTGTGTAGTATAAATATATATAACTTATAATACATATATTTTTACATTTATAGCAAGTGATTATGCTATTCTGTATAGTCACTGCATTGTACTTTCTATCAAAAATGTATGTTTTGCCTCATTGGAATGGTATCTGTTGAATAGAAAAATATTTGCTCCTCTCTTGGATATTTCATTTCAGTGTTATCACTTTGTTTAATTTTCTTTCATAAATATTACCATAAAGTGCATCCCAACTCCAAAGCAAAGCCAGTGTTATAGCAGAAACTAGAGGCAAACAAGAAGTATTAATTTGGAAGTAAAACGAGTATTTGTTAAAAAAAAATGCAAAGGTAGAAAAATTCATGAATGCTTTTGTTTGTGATTTAGCCATGTCGCACTTGATGATCATAGCGGTGCTGTAAAACATGAGAAAAATATCCACAGTATTAAAGGATAAGGTGTCACTGAAAGCTACAAGGGTAACAAAAACATGAGAAGGACTTGTATCAGATGGGGAAGACTTGTTAATGATTCAGAGAGAGAACCAAACACAAACATGAATCCCTCTCAGCATGTTGATGATCATTACTAGAACACAAGACTGTGTGTGTGTGTGTGTGTGTTATGCTAAAGGAAAAAGTAGCACCAGACTGTGATATGGGACTCACACAAGGGCAAAACTACCTAATGTCCTATTTCACAGAACAAAGCATGAATGTTAAGCAATACATGCCTGTCCTGATTCCACTATATAATTTTCAAATGTCTTTCTATTCAATAACTTCAAACGTGCCTTTTAATGGAGTCCTTTATAATCCTGAACATTTTAATTTTATAGTCAGTGTAACAATATTTAAAAATAATTTTTGCTTTCTAAGGAAGTTCTTACTTAATAAGATATCCCATACTCTATTAGAATTTTAATTCTTATGATGTAAGTAATTACAATTACTTTTGAAGATAGTTCAATGATGATTGTAGTGATGTCAGTAATCTGATAATTAGTTTTCTGTTCTTTCCTGCCTCAAGTCACTATTAGCTTTAAATTGTGTCAAGTGATGTTTCTGTGATGTCATACCTGCATAGTGTTATAGGTTTGACAGATGATATTTGAGCATGGGTATTTATTTGCCCTTTCTACTGATAAAGCCATGAATGGGGTAGAGCAGAGAAGGGCCAAGTTATAAAAATTCTTAGATATAGTCAAAGGACTCGAGAGAATGAGTTATTGGGCCTAGAGACTGTGAATCATGGGCTAAGGATTTGCCAAGTCCAATTGGCCTAACCTAGTCCAAAAAGACAATGTTCTACATTCAATTATGGTGAATAGTCACGGAAGCCTTAAAAGCAAGTGATCAATCATATATGGCACAATTCTTGGTCTCTCCCTGTCCAGATGAACGGTGAAGATATAAGATCACAATTAGTGCAATAGACTAGTGGAGCACAGAATGTCACTCTCTATGACCCTGATAACAAAGAATGAAGTTAAATGTTTCCCATCTATAACTGTCAGCTGTTCTGAACAGGATCACATCGCAAGGATATCAATAAGGTGGGAGAAAATGTAGGAAAAACCCTGAAAATTATAAAAGAGATCAACTTACTGATGTAATAGATGCTTAAAATATGTCCATTTTCAACCTTCAGATCTTAAAGTTAACACATTCCTCCGGCTCAATTTTTAGCCTAAACTTGGGTCTACAGAGAAACAATAACTAGTGAGAGGTACACTTAGGAATAATAATTGTTTTGAGTTCAAAGGGACAATACATAGCCAAGGAGAAAATTTAGAAGGATTAGGAAAGAAGGAGGAATGTAAAAATGGAAGTGAGATGAATGGTGGTACATTGTGGGAATGCAATCAATCATATAAAACAAAATGTGCATAAATTGTTGAGTAGAAAACTGATGTGCTACATAAATCTTCACCACATTCACAATAAAAAGTTAAAAACAAATAAATATTAAAGCTTAATATCATAGTGGGTAATATTTTTGCACTAAGTAGAGAAATTAAAATGGTCTTATTTGTGAAATTGATGTACAAATTATTCAAATTCAATTTGCTAAAAAAATATCCCACCCAATGAGTTTAAATGTGAAAAATAGAGTCGTTATTCTTAAACATTTTTCAATTCATAGAGTTGCTATGGTGTCTGTCAGCTGTCAAGTCCAATTCATCAAAAAATGGAAGGAACACTGCCTGTCTGGTTCTTCCCCATTGTCATGATCAGACTGAGGTGATCCATGGGACTTGTTTTGGTGGACCTTTTTCTATCTTAGAAGCTGCCAGCCGAGCTAGCTGCTCATCAGCATAGGAACAAGCAAATTTCCACTGAAAGAAGCATGATGGCTCCATATGAAAGGCACTCGTCAGAAAGCAAACCTGGGTCTACCACAACCTTCCCCAAATAGAAATGTCAGAAAAAATTCCATGTAGGTCATTTAAGAGAGAAAGGAAATTTTATTATTCAGAAGATGAGATTATCTATGAATAATCTATGAAATTGTCTGTGATTTTCATTTCTCATCAAAGCACTTAAAATCATATGGAACATGAATTTCCTTATGCATAAATTTATATATATTTCTTCTTATTGTATTTCCTTATGTAAAAGGATGAGCTCCTCATTATTTGTTTTTTAAAGAAGTGTAGGGCATGCGTATATTTTTAATATTATTTTTTAATTTCTGTGCTTCACAATGAAAAATATCATTGACTTTGACTTTTCTTCAGTATTCATGTTTTAATTCTTTAATCAACTCTGACTACTCCTAGAACTATTAAATATCCCTAATTGATTAGGTTGGTAAGTTTTTTATTCTATATTAATTTTAGTGAAATATCATTTCCAGCCACACTTTTAATACCAATTTGTTTCCATTCAAAAATAACATTTTGCTTGTTTTTCACTCCCATATATGTATATAAATAATATTTCACAACAAGAAACCTCAAACTCATTGAGATCAAGTCAATTCTGACATTGTAAAACTGCCCCTTTCCATTCCTGAGATTTTAAATTTTTATGAAAGTAGACCATCTCATCTTTCTTTCATGGAGAATAATGTATCTAAATTCAATAATACCTCTTCTAGTAGGTCTAAATTAGAATATTTATTTTAATCCTAACTAAAATGTCATTTTATGTATTAAATTAAATAAATTTTTCTTCATTGATTATATATGTATGCACTTAAACAACTTGCTCGCCCCATTCTTTAGAATCATCCTATTTCATGAGGCCACTCCTGGAGTATTATCGCACAATATGACAGGTTAAAGTCACAAAATTTAATTAAAACTGGTCTTTATTCACTTTACACAAATCTGGAAGTGAGTATTAGCCTTTCCACATCCTAGGACTTCTTGATACCAACATAAATGAAACTGCTTTAAAGTCTTATAGTTTAGGTGAAGTCCATATAGACCCCACCCAAGCCCACTACCACTGATTCAATTGTAGGATAGAGAAGAACTGCCACATTGGTTCCTGAGACTATCAAAGATCATATGGTTTCATCTTTACTAATAGGAGTGATTTGGAAAACTGCCAATAAGATATTCTGATATCCCTTTAATTCAGAAGAGGAAATAATAACATGAGATAGGTTGCTGATGCCAGTCCATTTGAGAAACATTTAGATTAGCAACATGATATAAATACATTTAAATATATAATTGCATCTTTCTTTAGATATAATCCAATTTTATTAGAGCATATAGTAGGTATAAGACTCTGCTTTTATTTCTTGATCCAAGGTCCTAATATTTTATGAAAGGGAAAGAAGAGAATGAGAAGAAGGGAACAAGGCATATTGATAATAATGAGCAGATATGTTGCCAGTTTAAGCTCTATGTTAAAACGCTGAAATTTTTTCCTACTCCCACCAGGGCAGTGATACCACACACCACACACAAAAAAGGCTAAAATTTCAAATCAGTCATTCGCCTACTATATCATACCAGATTGAATATAGCCTTGTAACAGGAACCTTGCTTTTATTCCTTCAATTAATAGACCTGACTTAAAAGTTTAAGAAATTACAAATTTATAATATAATGTGTATATTATACAATATGTACACAAATGTACACAAACATGTACACAAATATACAATAAAATAATATATAAACAATGAATGTATCATTTATTTCCATTTTTTGTGTCAAAAAGCTGAGGAGAGTCAAAGTAATTGAACACTTGAAATTAGCAGATCATGTTTTGTGGGGGCTTTTTCTCTGAACTACTTTTGGGGGGGCATCACTGCCCTCTGGTGGTCGTGGGCGCAACCCAGCGCTGCTCCTGAGAGGCACCCGCTGGATTTGAAGTGCCAAGCCTGCGGGCTGCAGTCCTGCACTCAACCACTTAACGCCACGGGGGCTCAGGCCCCCAGAACTATTTTATAATGAGTTAATACAGATATTATATCATTCCATAGTTCAACCACATCAAGCAATAGAGTACAATTGCTACCAATACCGTGACTCAGTTCTACCTTACAAATCTGGTGTGGTAGTCAAGTACTTTGGTGTCAATTTCATGATTGGGAGTGTAGGGGAGGAGTCTAGCCTGTCAATCTGGAGATGGCCAATAAGACCTCTGTATGGACATGGATTTCTCTGGGAATTCTGGGAAATCTTGTGGTATTTCCCAATTGGAGGTGAGAAACTCACATCTCAGTCTCTCGCAGATGGGCTACTGACAAGACAACACGGCAGTATGCTGATAGATCCCGGAAATTGGAGGGTCCTGGAAATTGGAGGAGCCGGAGAAGAAGCCACATGGGCTTACCCTGATGGAACCAGGCCTCAGAAACTAGAAAAATCACCCAGAGACGCCAGCCAGTACTGAGTTGCTTGGGAGGCCACAGGGATGCCACTGCCAGCGCTGAGATGACTCTACCACTGGATGCACAAGATGCTGCACCCACTGACCTGTTTTTGTCCTAGCATTATTGGAAGTGTTTCGTGAGTCTGAGGAGAATTAATAGGTTGATATTGGACATTTGAGCTAATATTGGTCTTGTGGACTTGGACTGGACAGGGTTGTTCCATTTCTCTTGTATATAAACCTCTCCCTTATATACATATGTGTGTTTATGATTTTGTTTCTCAAATCTACCCAGATAGACACATCTAGCTAGACTGGTAAACACACATTGGTACAGAGAAGAGTTCTTTGCACATGCAATTGAGGAAAGATAAACCCTTCAGGAACAGTAATGGGAGTAGGGATATCACTAGTGTAGGAAAATGGTCAAGGAGGGGAGAGGGGAAGAAAGGCAAAACCCATCACAAGAGTGGACATTTAGCTAAGGGAACGAATAACAGAAATATGAGTGAAGGGAGACAGTGGAGAGTGTAAGACACAAAATAATAATAACAATACAAAATTGATCAAGGATTCATGAAGGTGGGAGGGTGGGGGAGGGAGGGGAAAAAGAGCTTACATAAAGGGATCATGTAGAAAATGTTTTGGAAATGATGATGTCAACATATTGATATAATTAATGTATGGAATGTTATGAGTTCTAAGAGGCTCCAATAAATGATTATTAAAAATTAAACAGTATTATAATGAATATATGCAATATGTACATTGTTTTTAAAAATTCTTCACAAATGAAATGTAGTGACATCAGTTATGCTTTTCATATTGTTCCACCATCATCATTATCAACAAATTTTACATCATTATTCAAAGAAACATAATATTGCCGAAACAGCAAATCTCCCACTGCCCCATCATCCTTGGTAAATACAAATGAACCTTGTATCTATATAATTGACTAACCTTGTTTTTTTTTTCTTTTTTAGGGGTGTTTCATTTTTATTTATTTATTTATCAATCATTTTATTGGGGGTTCATACAACTCTTATCAAAATCCATACACTTATCTGCTGTATCAAGCACATTTGTACATTTGTTTCCATTAACATTTTCTTTTTTAAATAAAAATCATTTTGTTGGGGGCTTGTACATCATTTTTCACAATACATAAATAAACATACTGTGCCAAGCACATTTCTGCTGCTATTATCATGCTCCAAATATCCGCCTTTCCCCTTGAGCTCTTGATATCAGCTTTTCCATCCTTTCCCCTCTTCCCCTGCTCTCCCCTCCCCACCAACCCTCAATACTCTATAAATCATTACTGTTCTGTGATATCTTACACTGCCCGACTTCTCCCCCAACCCACTCCTTTGATTCCCATCCTTCCAATAGAGCTTCTGTGTATATCCTTACAGTTGGTTCTGTCACTCCACCCCACCTTCTCTCCACCCATCCAGCAGTTCCAATCTCACCACTGGCCCAAAGGGGCTCATCCGTCCTGGTTTCCCCATGTCTCCAGCTCCCCTCTCCACCAGTGTACCTTCTCCAGTCCATCTGGATTTGTAAGGTAGAGTTGGGACCATGATACTTGAGAGGAGGAAGGCTTCAGGAACTAGAGGAAACTTGTATGCATCATCACCATCTGTCTGCACCCTGGCTGGTCTGCATCCTCCCTGTGACACCCCAGTAAAGGGGGGTCCATTAACATTTTCAAAGTATTTTTTCTACTTGAGCCCTTGGTATCAGCTTCTTGTTGTACCCCTTCCTCCCCCACCCTCCCTCCTTCATGAACCCTTGATAATTTAAAAAGTATTTAATTACTTTAATTCATGTCTCACACTGACCGATGTCTCCCTTCACCTGCTTTTCTGTTGGCCGTAACCACTGTGATCGATTCCCTTTATCTACCCCAACCTTCCCTTTCTCCGCCTAGTATGTAAACTCTCAATATTGTTCATGAAGTGTTGATCTGCCCTGGATTCCCAGTGTTTCTAGCACTTATCTGTACCCATGTACATCCTCTAGTCTAGCTGGATTTGTAAGGTAGAATTGGGATCAAGATAGTTGGGGGGCAGATAAGAGAGGATTAAAGAACTAGAGGAAGGCTGTATTTTTCTTCAGAATATTACTGCACCATAACTGGGTCATCTCCTCCCCATGACCCTTCTGTAGGAGGATGTCCAGTTGCCTACAGATGGGCTTTGGGCTTCACTCAGCACTCCCCCTCATTCATCATGATATGAGTTTTTGTTCTGGGTCTTTGATACCTGATATCTGACCCTATCAACACCTCATGATCACACAGGCTGGTATGCTTCTCCCATGTAGGCTCAGTTGCTTCTCAGTTAGATGGCCTCCATTTTCCATATTGTGGGGGTCAGGTACCTATGTGAATTTCATGATTGAGATGTAGGGGTGGAGTCTAGTCTGTTAATCTGAAGATAGCCATTGAGTAGCCAATGAGGCCTCTGTGTGGGCATGACTTTCTCCTGAGAATTCTGGGAAGTCTCGTGGTACTTCCCTTGTGGAGATGAGAGACTATTTTTCCCATTTGTTGAATGTCACTGGGCTGACAAGACAAGATGGCAGTGTTGGAGGAGCTGGAGGAGCTGGAGGAGAAGCCACATGGCTTTACCCTGATGGAACCAGACCTCTGAAGTTGGAGAAGCCACATGGTGACCCTGCCAGTGCTGAGTTGCTTCTATCACCATGGATGCTGTTGATGGACCCTGAGCCCTGGAAGCGAGGAGCCATGGGGAGATTCCTGCCAGCACCAGTACTCTGTATCAACTGGCCTGTGACTTTGTAAGTCGGAAGGAGACTTTGTGGACTGATATTGGGCATATGGGCTGATATCGGACTTAAGACTTTGAACAGGATGGGGTTGGGATGCTTTCTCAATTTTTTATTCCTCTCAAATATAAACCTTCCCTTATATCCATATGCGTGTCTATGAATTTGTTTCTGTAGTCTACCTGGACTAACACACATATTAATGCTATCGTACATATTTGCCCTGTTGAATCCTCACAATGCTTGAGTTCAAGAGTGAAGCCCTGTCCTGTCCTCCCTTGCTCCTTGACATTCAAAATTTGTTTTAATATTTGTGCATATGTTTTAGTTTCATTTCTTTGGCCTTCTTTCTTGAAATTTGCTGTGACACAACAGTGCTACAGATCAGTTGACAGTTTTATGTAGAAATTTTCTACAGAAATTTCTGTTTTGGAAGGCGTTAGTTTAAAAAAGCCTAGATGACATTTGTCATCTGCCAAGTGAGGTCCTCATAGTTTCTCTTGTTCATAGTCAGAAATGGCACATTGTGAGCCTGCACACTCCTACACGTTAGGGAGCACTATTTCAATGAGGCACGCTCTACTTTCTCAGCATGTCGTTGATCTTCAATTGGTAATAACATTTTCCACCTTTAAATTTGCCAGAAAGTAACACAAGTTATTTTTAAATATTTATTCTTGCATTAGGTCTTGGGCTGGGATTTCCAGAGGAGCAAAACCAGTGAAATGTATTTGTAGGAAGATAGAAAAATGTATTTCATATAAATGGTTACACACTAGGGGAGGTTGGCAAGTCTCAAAACTGTGGATGTGTGGTCAGACTGGAAGCTTCTACTGGCAGATTTGGTGGCAGAAACTGACAGACCCCAAATCAGCACATTAAGATGGAGTGAATTGCCAGAAAACTTACATGTGTATATATTGGATGCAGGCCACAGTTTCAAGGAAATCCCAAAGGATGGCTAATCACATGTGATGGCCATGTACTTGATGTACTTGTGTGGCTGTTCCCCACTCTTCCTTTTGTGTTTTTTATAGCTGTCATCAGGTTAGCCACTGTTTAAATTGCATATCTTCTGTTCTGAGGCACATGGTTTATCTGTTCAGTAAGCCACACCTACCATTGTGTTATAGAGTAAAACTAGTGTCAGAACTAATCTTCTGTCTCTGGCATTGTTTGTTTTAAGCAAAGAATCATAATGGAAAAAAAATCAATTTGACCTCTATTGTCATATTGTGGTGACTGGTGGTATATATTTCAGCAATCAAACTGAAAGTTTGTAAAGACTCAAGGATAGGACAGGGTAGGTTTGGACAGGTCATCATAGACTAGGCTAGGCTAGACCAGGACAAGGTAGGCTACTATTGGACAGGATAACAGGGCTACACTGAGAAATGTCCCCAGATCAATGGGAACATAAGCCCACTCAAGGTATGAGAGACGGAGCAGTTGCCTTAGAGTTGACTCGGACTCATGTCCACCCTATGTGTTACACAGGAGAACTTTGTTCCATAGGACTTTCAAGATGGTGCCCTCTCAGGAAAAGTCTGCCTGATACAAATATGTTCAAACTGGCAGCTTTTGCATTAGTAATCCAGTGCTTCAATCATGTGCATCATTCAGACAATCCATGTGTGAGAGAGTACCAGGAGTGTCAAGGATAATGCCCAGAATTACTTATCTAAGACTTCTACCATGTCATTCCAATTCTCTGATTTTCTTAGGTATGTATAACATTATTTTCTGTGGTTTACATACATGATTGTCGATTATGTTCCTGCTATGGAAATGAAGTAGAACGAATAGACAACGTGAAGCAACCGCTTCATACATAGAGGCAACTTGAATCACTCTCCTCATGCCCTCCACAGGGCCACTTTGAGACTGGAAAGAAAAGTACTAGTCCCAGAGAAAGTTCACTCAACACCGCCTGAAGATCACTCAGCAACAGTGGCAGCTCGACATGGACAGCGAGCTGCCCGACATGCAGGCCTGGTTGACAATGGGACAAAGATGAAGGGATATCATTGCTGATGTCAGAGGAGGCTTGACTGAAAGCAGGTTGACGTATGCGTTATTGGTGATGCAAAGCCAAGACTGAGAACTAGGCAATGTTTCCTTCAGTTGTCTCCAGGGTTGTCGGGACACAAATGCTGGTGCTGACCAAACCAAAAACAAAGAGAAGGCTCATAGCCTCTCTGGCAGGAAGATTGCTACCTCACCAGTTTTTTTTTTTAAAATGATAATAAGCAAACAATTTTAGTATATTTTCAATCTCAAACTTTTGTTTGAGATTTGTTTTAAGAATAAGAAACAGAGGGTCAATCCCTCATAAAAGATCATGAAATCTATGGCTGGTTAATGGGGAAAATAGAGGAAAAATAAAACTAAATTTGTTAAAAGCCTCTATAGGTGATAAGCATGTTGGATATATAAATATTAAAATTTACTAGCTTCATATAAAAATAGATGGTATCATATTTCAATGTAGGCACTCAGACCTTGAATATAACCATAATATAAATATTGACAAGGGACAAATACTGGCAGTGTTATTTTTAAAAGAAAAACTATGCCAAATAATTTAGTGCAATCTATTTTATTTAAGAGAAGATGTGAAAAGTCAGAGATGGCAACGAATCCTAAAATTTAATTGACACACAAATTAAATATGTTTTTAGATTTACAAAAAAATGGTTTTGAAAAGAGGACAAAGAATTTTCATGTACTCACAAGCAGATTCCCTTCTTGTCAACATTTTATATTAGCATGGTGCATCCGTCAGAGTGGTTATTATTCTTGGTACTGTCAAGTCAGTTGCAACACCTGTGGACCCTATGTACAACAAAGCAAAGCCCTGCCTGACCTGTGCCATCATCACATTTGTTGTGATGTTTGAGACTTATTGTTGCAGCCTCCACTTTACTGAGTCTTATGTCCTTTGTCAGGGACTTGCTCTCCTGAGAACATGCCCAAAATATTTAAGATGATGCCTTGCCATCACTGATTCTCAGGAGCATTCTGGCCATACTTTTCCCAAGAATAATCAGTTTGTCCTTCTAGCCAACTATGGCACGAGCACTGTTCACCTCCAATATGGCAATTTAGATTCACAAATGCTTCAGCTTACTTTCTTTAATATTTATGACTCAGAAGCCCATGGAGGCAGTTCCATCCAGTGTATAGGGTCACTTTGAATCTAATTAAATTTGATGGCAGTCAGATTTTTAAAATTTATTTCAAAGTTAATGTATTAAAATGCTTCTTATACAATTAGTATATAAAATCTATGTTTTATTCTTGTTTTCTAGTTTTTATGAATATTTTGTGGATTTTTATGGATTGACCGGTTTATTTTAAATAATTCATATGAGTCAATTTTTTATTAATTTTTATTAATTTCACTCTTTGCTCTACAAACATAGACACATAACATCAACTTTATTTTTCCTTATGGTACTTCAGAATTATATATCTGAAGTAAATCAATGCAAATGAATTTTCTATTTCATCAAAACATGGAAATTGTTTTTGCCTCCCTGAAATTACTCATCTCTCTCTGTTTTACATATACCTTGAACGGATTAAACTAGACTAAATTGCTACTTAATTTCAAAAACAAAAATTATTGTTGTTGCAACCAAGTCAGTTCTGATCCATAACTAACTTATGCAGAACAGCAGAACAAAACACTTCCCAGCCCTGTGCATCCATATAATTTTTCTCATGCTTCAACCCTGTGATGCAGCCATGGTGTCCATCCATCTCTTCCAGGATCTCCTTCTTTTTGCTTCTTTTCTACTTTACAAAGAATAATGTGGGGAGTTTTGGCAAGACAGAGACCAAGTAACACACACCGGAAGGACTCCACAGAAATCAGTCACTGAGAGGGAAAATCCACTCTTTCATGTCACCGAAAGAGTCTCATAAAGATAAGTAGACTCTGATCCACTAGGTTTTGAAAGGTTGTGGGATTTTGGTTTACTACTGTGCAGGCCAATATGGCTTACCTTTGGCTCTTTCAAACTGCAGCCAGCACCAGGTTACTTTGGCTGGCTCAGGAGTTTTACTCCTACACAGTCATAGGTGCCACTTCTTTTGGGCAGGGCTTAAACCTCTTCAGCCCCATTGTCAGGCAGTTGGGACTCAACTATTTCTTTGCAAGAAAAATATATTACACAAAGAAGAAGCTCAACAGGAAGGATACACATCTAAACAGTACAATTAGATGACATGACCAGAGAGATATTTTCAGAGCTCCCGACCCAAAAGCAACAGTTTCATTCTTCTCAAGCCCAAATGCACGTGCTCAAAGATGAATCACAAGCTGGGACACTAGTTGAACCTGTGTAAATCAAGTACATAGAGATCATACAGATTTCTGTCTCTGAACATTATGCTATAAGGCTGGAGATCTGCACAAGGACAATTAAAAAAACAAGGGCAAACAATTTGAGGATGATTAACCCTCCATTGCCAAAGAGCGTGGTACTAGCCAGGTTCAAAGGAAATTAGGAAGTTTCTAGAAACCAGCGAGAATGAAAATATGACATACCAAAAACTTTGGACAGAGCTAAGGCAGTTATCAGAGGAAGTTTTATAGCAGTACATGCACAAATGAAAAAGGAAGAGAGAGTTATGGTGATCTGCTCACACAAAACTTACAGCAATTACTACAGCACAATCCTGCTAATAGGAAAAAATAATAAATAATAAAAAATCAGGACTAAGATACAATGCAGAAAAGACAAGAAAAATTTGGGGAAAATAATGCAATTAAAAGTTTATTCTTTGAAAGGAATCAACAGACCACTGGCAATCCTAATTTTTTAAAAAAGGAAGGACCAAATTTCAAGAGCAAGGATGAGCATGAAGCAGGAGACATTATAATGAACCATAATAAAATCAAAGGGATAATTACACAGTATTACAAGGCCTCTACTTCAATGAAATCAACAACTTGGAATACATGGACAAAGACTTGAAAAAACAATGTCTCAAAAAAAAAAAACAACAGCAAAAACAAAACAAAACAAAACAATGTCTCTAGACTATCCCGGATAGACACCAAAATTTTCAACAGAACCATAACATACACAAGGTTATCAAGGAATTACCAAGAAAACATTCTCCTGGGCCAGATGGCTTCAGAGGAAAATTCTACCAAGAATTTCGGGAAGAACTGACACCAAAACTACACAAACTCTTTCAGAACTTAGAAAAAGATGGCAAACTTCCAAACTCTTTCTATAAAGCTAGTATAACTCTAAAACCTAAAATGGGCAAGGATCCCACAAGAATAGAGAACTAGAGGTCAACGTCCCTAATGGACATCAATGCAAAAATCCTTCACAAAGTACAGTCCAATAGAATGAAGAAGTATATAAAACAAATGATTCGCCTTGACAAAGTGGAATTCACACCAGGAATGATTCAACATTTGGGAAACCATTAGTATTATCCACCACATTGACATGAAAAATTATAAGAAGCACATGATAATATAGATAGATACAGAAAAAGCATTCAAGAACACCCAACACCGTGATAGGTAGGATTGCTGTGCCAATATGGCCAATGAAGATAGGTAGATTTGTTGTGCCAACACATCCAATGAACACGTAAGATTAATTGAAGGGCAGCGATACAAATGGCTTGATGAGTCTCTGTCTCTCAGTCTCTATTTCTGTCTCTCTCTTGAGTCTTCGGACCAGTGTGCAGCTGGCTGCCTTGCTTGTCCTGTGCCTCAATTTGCAAGCTAGATAATCTGTGGGACACCCAATCCATGGACTGTGTCACTGTAAATTGAGGTTCCTTCAAGGCCTGCTTCGCCACGCTCCTGAACACACAGCTCTTGAGCCGGAAACTGTCAGACCCTGTCATCTGATTGACTGATGGTGACCTGCCTTGCTGTTTGCTGACTGTGGCCAGAGAGTCTGAATTGCTCTACAGAGGATTACCTGGCGGCCTCAAGACTCTAAGGACTGCCCATGTAATAGCTGTCTCACACAAGTGAGTTGTACCAAGGCATTTTTTACTGCTTTATAAATTAATTAACTTCATTTCTTATGTTAGATATTTTTCTATCTTTATAAATATATACAGAGAATAATTAATGTCCTGGTTTTGTTTCTCTAAAGAACCCTGTCTAACACAAACTCTCATTCTTGTTTAAGACACTTAAGAAGATA